>CAVNZG010001205.1:0-17061 GCA_963693315.1 Diogma glabrata
CGTATTTCTAGCTTTGTTAATACGCTGACTGATATCTTCTTCAGTCCCGCCTGTTTTTGCTACAGTACAACCAAGGTACACAAATTTGTCGACTTCATCCACTTGTGTATTGTTGATGGTAATTGGTGTTATCGTTTTGGTGTTCAATCTCATAGACTTTGTTTTCCTGATATTAATGTTGAGTCCGACTTCATGTGCAAGGGCTGATAGCTTCTGTATTTTCTGCTGCATGTCCGTATGTGTGTGTGTAAGTAGACAGATGTCATCTGCGTAGTCTAGATCATTGAGCCGGCTTGTTGCGTCCATTGGGATTCCATTTGGACTTGCATCATCGAGCTTTCTCATGATACTATCTAGTACTATCAGGAATAGTAGCGGGGATAGTACACAGCCTTGTCTCACTCCTCGGTGGTTGTAGTATTTATCACTTTGCTGTCCTTTGTATTGTATTCTGTTTCCAGCATCCCGATACATTTCTTTGATTAGATCAACTATTTTCTTCGGGACGCCCATTTCACAAAGTGTCTTCCGTATCGCGCTTCTGTTAATTGAGTCGAAGGCGCGTTCAAAATCCACGAAGAGGAGATACAATGGTGAATTCCATTCGTTTGATTGCTCTATTATGATACGGATTGTGTTGATATGATCGGTACAGCTTCTTCCTGGTCTAAAGCCGGCTATATATATATATATATATATATATATATATATATATATATATATATATATATATATATATATATATATATATATATATATATATATATATATATATATATATATATATATATATATATATATATATATATATATATATATATATATATATATATATATATATATATATATATATATATATATATATATATATATATATATATATATATATATATATATATATATTTATATATAAACGATATGAGATATAACGAAAACGACCGGCACTCTCCCGGTCGCATTTGTTGAGGTAGATCAAAAAGAATTTCTGTACCTATGTGTTCTATTAATATCTTGGACAAGTTTGTGAATCAGCAAAATCCGACACGTGGTTAAGAAACTAGAGGCTTTTTTCTGAAAAAAATTGATTTTTTAAAACCGTTATAACGGCCGTTTGGATACTAATTTTTCAACAAATTTAACAAATTTAGAATCTTTGGAATCTTTTTATCAATTTGTTTTAAAAATAGACCTCTGCAGTTAGAGGTTCCTCAGTGAGCGGCTCCAACAAAAGAGTTTGCAAAAAAAAATTTTTTTTGAAACAACTGGCACTCTCATGGTCGCATTTATAAAGCCAGATCAAAAATCTTTTTCTAAAAATGTGCGTTTTATTAATATCTTGGACAAGTTCGTAAATCAGCCCCATCCAACACATGGTTAAGAAACTAGAAGCTTTATACTAGAAAAAAACTCTGTTTTTTAGATCCGTTATAACGGCCGTTTGGATTCTAATATTTTTAAAAACTTCATAAATTTAGAATCTTTGAAACCTTTTTAATCAGTTTTTTTCAAAACAAAGACCTCTGCAGTTGGAGGTTTCTGAGTGAGCGGCTCCAACAAAAAAGCTTGTAAAACACAAAATGCGTTTGAATCAACCGGCGCTCTCACGGTTGCATTTGTAGAGCCAGATCAAAAAACTTTTCTTAAAAATGTGTGTTTTATTAATATCTTGGACAAGTTCGTAAATCAGAAAAATCTGACACATGGTTAAGGAACTATAGGCTTTATACTAGAAAAAAAAGTGTTGTTTTTAATCCGTTATAACGGCCGTTTGGATACTAATATTTTTAAAATCTTTATAAATTTAGAATTTGTGGAAACATTTTAATCCCTTTCTTATAAATATAAACCTCTGCAGTTATAGGTTTTTGACTTGTTGGCTTCAACAAAAAAGTTTGCAACAATCCCCAACTACAATTTCCAAAAACCTTATAACAGTCAATGTCAACCTTATAACAGTCAAAAAAATAAAAGATTTGAATAGAAGAAATTAATTTTTTTTCTTAGAAATAAACTATTTTGATATTTTGCAGTAATTGCACGACATATGATATAGAGTAGGTTTGTGTCATAAATTGTCACACACATGTTCTGTGGTAGATTTGATATTTGTTTGTTGCAAAATTGGATAGATATAATTTTGCTTGTAGGTAGCTAATTTTATTTTTAAAATTTGTTTGATATCTGTTTGAAATTAGTTTGTTTTGTTTAAACTAATCTGATACATCAGATTCTACTGGTACACAAAACTGTCTGATCTCGAAATCTACATATTTCTAGCGGATATACGTGCCGCTTGGACTTTTTGTTTTCTTTTTTCTTTTTTTTTATTTACGACCTCAACCGGTACGGTTAACCATGTCAATGATCAGTTGTGACTTTCCTGCTTTTAAAATATAAGTTTTTTATTGATTTGTCAAGTTTAAACCATTTTGTCTGTCTTGTTTACATTGTCGCACTGCTAAAAAGGTCTACAGTAGTTCGTGGTGCTGTGCTACTATATTACTTATTGCACTAACATGGATCTTGCAGACTATGAGCTTCTTTTTTTGTTCTTTATTAGAAACAGTATTGCAAATCTATCTCTTACGGATACTAACTAGGTAACCAACAACACCACGTTACCCTTGCACGAATATTACGGTGACCACACTCATTGTCGATTGAAGTCAAGAAAGCCTCCACATAAAACTGCCAGCAACCTGCTGGCAACTGATTTTAATATCTTGGATGCCTGGGACACCTCCTGGCAACATTACAACACAACTGGCCTTTCTATTACTAACCCGACTTCTACCCAACCTGGTTTCGATTTGCCACGTCATACCTGGACTACATTAAACCGAATAAGAACGAATCATGGACGTTGTGCTGATTCTTTCTACAAGTGGGGCATTTCAGAGTCCCCTGAGTGTGACTGCGGCGCTCCACAACAAACTATAAAACACATTGCAACTGTGTGTCCAATTCGACGTTACAATGGCAACATCTCAGACATCCATTTGGCAACTCCCGATGTAGTAGCATGGATAGACTCGCTCGATGTAAACATCTAATGTTCAAATGTACTGCCCAATGTTCAAATATTTTACTTTTTAATTTACTTAAAAGACACGCAATCAAATCGATTGTAAGTTCATTTAATGTGTATCCATGTATTGTTTTAGGTAGATTTTATAGAAGAGTCTACCTATTTTTAAGTTTAATTTTTTAATGTGTCACAAAAAAAACCATACGCTAAATAAAACTAACTAGTTTTTAAACTTATCAATATTGTGTTGCTAACGCTAGAAATTGGTTGCCTGGTTGCCTAGTAGTATGGTTAGGAGGTGTAATACCTTTGCTCAAGTCTGACAAAAACAGTAACCGTTCGTTTAGTTTTTTTTATACTCCAACGAACACAAAATGGTTCTTCTAGCACTTCTAGCGGAATTTGTTCTCTAGACGGACTTCACCATACATCGAACTCGATGACCAGGTGGTATAATTAGCAACCAACCTGGATACCAATAATTTTCACTTGTTTGATGCTTATGTTTACGGTGTTTTGTGATGAACCAAATTCTGACCTGGTCTGGTGTGTTTTTTATAGATAAATTGTGCATTGGACTTAGGAGTAATTATTATTTGTCCAAGATCGGAAATCAGGTCCTATTTTCTGCATTATATCTGAGGACACAGTCGAAACTGATTGAGTATCCTATCCTAAACCCATCTTTTAGTTTTGACAAAATTTGCTTTGAATGGAGCTTCTCAAAATGCTCATCTACGTTAATTATATCAAAGAAGATTGAGATGCTCTTTTCTCAAACTTCTAATATTTTCTAATATGTCTCTAATATGTCCACCAAATGGTTTCGGTCCATACTCATACTAAGTACCCGTGATTTCTTTTTTCTTTAAGATATTTAACGATATAATTTATTCTATAGAAGACATCGATAGTAAGTAGTTTATGTTTTTGAGTAGATGTGGATAATGATGAGTACGAAACAAATTTGTTATACTAATTCGTCTCATATCTACGAAATCTTCGATCAGTTTGAATATCTATAATACTGGAGTCTAGTCAGTTCTGTCATCCAGCAGCTACATAAAAAATTCGTTTCTAACAATCTATCCAAAACTGAGCAATGCAAAATTAAATAAAAAGTTGTGATGTTACTTGAAGTTCGTGTTCTTTTAAAAAATCTTTTTCGACCCGGTAAACAATCTATTTTACCGCCCTCCTCATTCCCATTCACTTAAAATACACAATTATGAACATTTGGATCTTCCCTATCAATACTATTTTCGGTAAAAATTTACCAATTTCGTAAATCCAGTTTGAATCCAGGGAGGAGGACATGGTTAAACCGCCTTTAAATCGTTTGATTTAGATTCCCTTCTTGCTGTACCAACATATTTTGCCTGACATACGAATCAATTGTTACAATATACTCGCACTAAACCTAAAACCTTAAACTCAAGAGCGTCTGATATATAGTGAGCGGATATGTGGTCAGCATCTGTCAGGTTAGAAGCCATTGTTATCCCTACCTATTACCAGTAGGGTATATAAAAAGGTTAGGAGAAGATAACTCTGAAAACAAATTCACCATAGTAGGTCATACAATAAATTTGCGTGTTGATCTTCAAAATGATCAACGAACAATTGCTCAAAATTGACAACGAATAAATTCAATTACAAGAAAATACACAATGCATTCGATTCCCAGATAATTTTTGCAATATGCTACCAAGGATGCTTTGGTTGAAAGTATATTTTCAGATTTACAAGTTAATTTCACTAATCATGCGCGGCTACGTAAGCGAGCTATTTTGCCCGCAAAAACTATAGGTGTCTACGCAATTAATTTTAAAATATTGGCAAAGTTCGTTGAACCAATTGGCTTTCAAATATCGTATACATTTGAATAGGTTTTGATTTATATGCATGTAGATTGAGCAGAATTGAAAAAACACTTTTTAAAAAAAAAACTAAAACTACATTTATTTGTAATTTTGCTTTTATGTAATATGTTTTATACATACTACGATCATTCGTTTTTTTGTGGTTTAAATAAAAAGAAGTAGAAAATCACAAAGAAAACAGGTGTTCTAAATATTTTTAGATTTTTTAAAGGTTCTCTAAAGATTTCAAAGGTTCTCTAGAGATTTAAAGATTTTGTAATGATTCCATCATTCTCTAGATTTTCTGAAAATACTCTGTACGTTTAAATGTTCTCAAGGAATTTTGAAAATTCTCAAGATATTTGGACAGATTCTCACGATTTTGTGACGATTATTAAGAATCTCGTTTAAGATTCTCAAGATTTCTTAAATATTCACAGAAGGTACTCAAATACTTGTCGAAGATACCCAAGCGTAGTGGATCCCTCAATCTAATGGCATGTTTGTCTTTAATGGTTTAGAAATTTGAATAATGATAAGATACTCTGTGACAGATGCACGTCGTGATTCCGAAACTGATGCACTTAAATATCTCAACTTGAAAAGATTACGGGAAATCTCTTTAGCAGTACTTAGCTAGCTTTAAAGCATTATTTAGCATTATTTAAATGTACTCCTGAAATTTCGGGACAGGTATGTTCCACGGTCTTAATCGCAGCATACTGTATTACTTAGCAGTTGAACTGCCAATGAAACGTTCATTTTTTCAAAATTATTTGGAATAATATGCTTTTTAGTAAGTTTAGGCAATAGCTTGCAATTTTTGCTTGTGTCTTTTTCAAACACTTTATAAATAACATTTATATCCGCTATGCCGTGTTGACTATGAGAAAGTGGGTACTTCAAAAATGCATTTCGCACGGACTGTATGAGATGAGGTGGATCAAATTGTCAAAAGGAACATCTTAATTTTGAACAGTAAGTTGAAAATTTGGTACGAGATTTATAAAGTTGGCTTACATATTTTATCTCATAGACATAATATCAAGAGGTTTTATCAATTTTGACACCATTAAAACTGAATTGTTTTCGAAAACGAAGAACATAAATGTTTAGTGTACAATTTTTCACGAAGGACTTTTGTGATAAATTATGTAACCCTGAATGAGGGATCTCTGCCCCTTCTTTAGGTGCTAATTTATTTAGAATAATTAGTGAAACAAAGTAATTGGTATTTTGGCGTCAGTTTTAACGTCAGCTGGCATTGAGCGCGTCTTCTCTAAATTTGGTTTGTTAGAAACGAAACCCCAAAACCGGCATTGAGCGCGTTTTCTCTAAATTTGGCTCAGTAGATACAAAACCAAACCCCAAAACTTATTTGGTAAGAAAAAATCTGAAAAACTAGTTTTTATTACCTATACTACATTTGTTATACCTATATAATTCAAAATTTTCAATATTCAAATCTAGTGAATTGAAAATTATCAAATCATACTTTGAAATATATTAGCATATTTAAAAAGTTTACTCAAAATCCAATATCAGAAACTGATGTTATCGAAGATTGAAATAAATAGGTAATTAAGAGGCCTGCTCCACGCAACTTAGCCTAATATCACCCCAAAATTAGCCAGGGCTTTGTCCTGCCAATACTCCATTCAATTTGATTACCATGTACAAATGTTATAGATCTTTAAAAAAAAAACATGCATTGTAGTGGTCAAAAGCCGAAGCCACTACATAGTACATATCGCGTACCAAAGCCATAAACCAAACATTGCATTTATCAATATTTAATCCAAACACAAACTCAAACGTCATAACATAAATCATAATCTTAATAAAAAATAGTTACACTGTAACAAACAATCTCTCCATTATCAATAACAATGAAAACCATAAAACTTTCTTAATCAACTCCAACGAAACCAAACGTCTCATTTATCAAAATTTAACCTAAACATAGGCCCAAGCGTCTTAATTCAAACATTTGAATATAAAAATTCTTTCTTAAAATTAGCTGCAATGTAACATGAAACACAATCCCTCAATTATTAAAATCAATTCCAATCAAAATTTGAACCTATGACAACAAAAAAATCAAAAACCTAAATGCATATTATTTTAAACTAAAGAAAAATAATTGATTGAAGATCATTATTTGTAAATAGTAAACAAAAAAAGTTTGTCCTTCGATCATAAAACATAAAAATTTATTTTGTAACACATGCATAAAAAATATTTAGTTTTGTTCTAGAATATTATAAAAAAAAAACTACTTTTCCGCACATATGACCACAAAATATTTTGTATGCATGGCATGCACGCCGCCTGCATGTGAGATTTGTAGTTAAATCTATACTATATATAATATTTTTATAGCACTAAAATATCAAAATAATAATTTAAATAACCTACCATATTGTAAAAACAACTTAATCACATTGCATCATTTGAAATTGCAAGAAAAAACAATTTATTTGGGTTTTCAAAGTTTACAGTTTTGACAGCTCTTAGTTGGATTCTAGTTGGAAAGTATGTTTTTTTATAAAACCGGTAGTTGGATTCTTATGTTTATTTTTTTACCGGTAGTTGGATTCTTATAATTTACAAATATTACAACAAAGATGGCGCACTTTAATTATATAAATATCTCAAACTTGTTTATAACTTTGATAAATAAATGATTAAATTAACAATTAAATAAATACATATTCATAAATTTTATGCATTTGTTACAAAAAATAGCGTGTATTACTAGTGCGAATGCATTTTCAAAAGCGAGTTATTGCCGCACTCCCTACGGTAGTGCGGCAAACTAACCCTTGTTTGGAAAACGCATCTGCACTAGTAATACAATCTACTATTTCAGCATACGATTTGTACATTTAAAGGGATTACATATTTACATGTATGTGTGCATAAAAGAACTTTTTATTTTAACTATCATATTTCTTTACGTGTATTTTTTGTTTATTTACAAATAACAAAATAAATAAAATTTGAAGCAGAAGTAAAAAGAAAAATCAAATTTATTCTTTTCTTTTTATTTTTATTCTAAATATGTGTATTAAATAGATACAAAACAGGCCCAAAAGAGAAACACATTTAAAACTTATATATCTTATTCGTTTGTTATCACAAATAGAAATTTTGTATTTTTCTTTATTTTTTAATTCTCATACATATTTTTGTGTCATGCGTTACTTCTCTAGTATACTCTATGCTTCTACATAGAGTTTTATGTTTGATATACATCGCTACCCAAAACTAAAAATAATGTCCTCATAAAATTTTTTTGTCGAAAATTATATCAAAATCCTTATCCCAGACCGAAGTCTTGATATTTTTTCAATTGAATTAAGAGCATTATTTAACATGCTTGGTAAAGATATAAATTACGAATGGTCGTCAGCATATTTATTTATTTATTTATTTTATTTATTCAAAAGTTATTGTCCTTGAACCTGTCGGTTCTTGGGGACTGTATATAAAAATTTAATAGGAATATAAAGAAAAAAATTCTAATAGTGTTGTGTGAAAAAAAAAAGAAACAATTATAAACAAAAATAATAATAACAATAATAACAAAACTATTATCAAGTAGAACAAAAAAAAAAAAAAACATAATTACAAAAGTAATTGTAAATTGTTACAATTAATAGTTTAAGAAGCATTAATAATTAAAAGAAAAAGAAAAAAAATTAAAGATTAAAATTATTAGAGATGATCAATAAAATAACAAAATTAAAATTATAATTTAGAAAAGAAATAAGATTTGAGTTGTTTTTTATATTGTACTGTGTTCTCAATTTTTATTTTTTCAGTTAAATCGTTGTAGCATTTGATTGCACCATATAAAGCTGAAAATTCGCCATAACTCTGAGAATAAATTTTTATATTTTTTATCAAGAAACCAGTACTCCTGGTATTATAGCCTGAGTTTAGAAAATTTATTTTGGTATTAGAGAGTATTAATTTGTTGATGATGTTATTACAGTGATTAGCTGCATTTAATTTATATAAATCTTGTATTAGTAGTATTTGATATTTTGAATGAATTTCAGCAGTGGATGTTCTCCAATTTAAGGAAAATAAGTTTTTTATAGCACGATTTTGTAATACTTGTAAACTTTGAAGTTTTTCTTTATAATTATTACCCCATATCACAATTCCATAGAGAATGTATGGCTGAAACATTGAGTAAAAAATATTTCTTCTTAAATCCGTTGGTAAATTATTACTAATTTTTCTAAATATACCAGTTAATGGCACTAATTTGTTTTTTATGTGTTCAAATTGCAACTCCCATTTCATATCATTGTCAAAATATATTCCAAGATATTTAAAATTTAGAACTTTTTCAATTTTTTCATTATTATATGTAAGGTTAAGTTCAATAGAGTTATGAATTCTAAATAGCATATATTTCGTTTTAGAGGTATTGATTGTCAATTTATGAAGAGTCATCCATTCAAATATAATGTTTAAGTCGTTATTCATTTGGTTTTGCAGAGAATTTAGATCATCTGAATCATATACTATTGCTATATCATCTGCATATAGATACATTGTCCCATTTAATATTAGATGTTTTAGTGTGTTAATATATATATTAAATAAAGTTGGTCCTAAAACACTGCCTTGTGGTACTCCAAAATTAACAGATGATAGCTCACTTTGTATAGATTCAGATGTTGTGTATTGATATCGTTCTTTTAAATAGTTTTCAAACCATTTTAAACTTTTTCCACTAATTCCTATTTCAAATAATTTCAATTGTAATATTGATCGATCAACAGTATCAAAGGCTTTGGTAAGATCATAAAAAATGATTCCAACTAATTTTTTTCTATCTATTCTATTCTGTATATCAGCAGTTATATCAAAAAGTGCTGTTGTGGTTCCAGATTGCCGACGAAATCCATATTGTTGTTTGAATATTATGTTATTTTCTTCTAGATAATTCGTCAGCTGATCATTAACAATATTTTCAAGAATTTTTTCATTAATTGGTAATAAATTAATCGGCCGAAAATTACTGACATTAGATTTATCTCCACATTTAAAAACTGGTGTTACTTTAGATATTTTCATTTTATTTGGTATTATTCCTTCATCAATAGATTTGTTAATAATTTTGGCTATTTGTGGTGCTAATTTAAAATAATTATTTTTAATGACGTCAGTTTGAATGTCATCAAAACCAGTTGATTTTGAATTATTTAAATTTTTAATAGTAATGCAAATTTGTTGGTCAGTAACTGGTTTAAAATTAAATTCTTTATCAGTATTTTTGGATAGAACATAATGTTTATGAGGATGTTGTTTACTTAAAGTTTCTCCAATATTACTGTAATAATTGTTAAATTCATTTAACTTAGCCAATTTATCTTCTGTCGTGTCAATGTTTTCAAATATTTCATTACGTTTAAAATTTGGTGGACCTTGCATCAATTCTTTCACGATGTTCCATCGTTTTCTAGGATCATTTGCTTGATTGAATTTATTTAAAAAGTATTCCTTCATTTTCGATTTTTTTAAGCTAGAAAGTTTTTCATTCCAGATTTGGTATTGCAATTTTATGTGACTATCATTAGGATTTTTTCGTTTTTTGGTATACCAATATGATTTAGTTTTGATCATTTCTGAAAGTTCTCTATCAATCCACGGCAGATAATTTGTTTTATTATACTTTAATTTAATTTTTTTGGTACAAGCAATTATAACAGATTGTATAATTGATATAAACTCATTATATATTGAATTTAAATCATTATTTCCATCTGTTTCAAAGTTTTGTTCATTTATTTTGTCTACCAATTTGTTTTTATCAATAAATTGAATCTCTTTTGATTGTTTTATTTGCCTCGGTTGTGTGTATGATAAGAATTCATAAAAGATAACATTATGATCAAATCTATTATATGGTATCTGGTTTATTATTATGTTTTGATGTAGTTTGTTAACTATACAATGATCTAAGCAGCTATCATTTCGTGTAGGCTGTGAGCTACATAAGTAATTCCCACTGGCCGTGAGTAATTCAATATAATGTTTTGTATAAGAGGTATCCATTTTGATTATATTTATGTTAAAATCACCAACTATTATGTTTGTTTTTCTCAAATTATTTATATATAATTGTGCTTCAAGTAATTTGAAAAACTCATTGATATCAGTTTGATTATAATTTGGAGTTCTATAAATGTTTGTGATTGTAAAATTATGTTGTGAGCTATTTGGTTGTATTAATTCAATTGTAACAATATTGGCGATGCTACTCTCTACTATATTTGTAGTCTTAAAATTGAGTGAATTGTGAACTAATATACTGCATCCACCATACCCATCACTTCTAAAGGAATGAATACCAGTATAGTTACCAATGTTGAAAAATTTTACGGTTTGTGGTTTTAACCAGGATTCTGTTATTGCTATTATGTCAATCTTATGCTTTATACTTAAAAGAAAGTATTCAATATCATATTTTTTATGCAATACACTACGGGCATTCAGGTAAAGTATTTTAAGGGATAGATTTTTCTCAAATCTTATTTCTGTAACATTATTTAATAGGTTGTTTTTTATAGTGGGTTGTGTTGGTACGTTAAAATTTATGTCATATTGTTTATTCGACATTTTCTAAATCTTCTCTTTTAAAAATGTTAAAAGTTTTAGAATCAGAGGTTTTTCTGACTTTAACAATACCATTTTTAACCCAAGCATATTCAATTTTGTTATTTCTGCGATCATCTCTAGCTAATTTAAATAAGTAGGAATTATATGGTGTTAATTTTTCGTTTATAAAAATTGGCAAATCATGTCTAACATTTGTTTTATCAGCACTGTGATTTTTTTTTTGATGCTTCTCTCTGTAAAAAGTTTTATTTTTCATGATTATTTCATTTTTCATATTTACATTTTTTAATTTGACTGTAATTGTTTTATGCAGTTTTGAATGTTTAGAATATTTTCCTGATTTTCTATAAATATTTACTATATCAGTTACTTGTATGTTTGCATTAATTTTTTTAACATGGTTAATAACAATTTCAGATAAAGATTCATTTTCTACTTCAGGAATACCATCTATTTCTAGGGTTTTTTTGAATTTTTGTTGTTTAATCTTTTCTAATTCAGCCATGGTAATATCGAGTTTTTCTTTAAGCTCGCAATTTTCGTTTTGAAATTTCAGATTTGCTTCAATAAGTTTTTTAATAGTTATATGAATTTCATCAATAGTGTTAATTTTAAGAGTGACGTCACATTGCCATTTTAATATTTGTTCTAATTTATTTAAAACAATATCATTGCTAGAACTCAGATATGTATCATTTGCTAAATGTATTGCATCATTATTCATGATTTTAATGTTTTCGATATTTGCAATTTCCTCACTATCTGATATTTCTTCTATATTATTAAATTTTTCAGCTCGCGATTTGTCAAATTCTGATTCACAGTTTTCACATTTCCATATAGCTGTTTTAAGAGCTAGTTTTTTGTAAAACTCAATCTCTATTCCAGCACAAGTTCGATGAAAATATTGACCACATATTCCGTCACATTTCAGATATTTAAAATTTTTATAATTTAATTTCTTTTCACACACAACACATAAATTTTTTACATCCGCCATCCTAGATTTCATAGCTTACTTGCAAAAGAAGTGTCTGAAAGATCTAAGTAAGAATTATATAATTAAAAAAAACAATTGTTATAGCTGCAGATGCTTGTTGTTAATGGTGTATAAATAACCGTGTCATATTTGTATCTAGTACACTTACACCGGCGGATAATTTTTTCACAATTATATACAGAAGCTTTAGCTATAATATTTATGTTACAAAATGTCATAAATATATTTTCGGTTTTCCATTCATTTTGTTCGAAATGTTGATGTGTAACCAAAATTGATTAGAAAAAAGCAAGATAAAGTATTATACATAAATACGAGTACGTAATATTTGGTGGCAGCATCAATGTCTTAATGATATCTATAAAATATTTAGCATAAAATCATTGTTTGTAAATTGCTATCATAAAATAGGTCCAATCGAATGCGTAAGAGCTTAAAATTATTACATGAAAGTCATTTGCCCAAGGCATATGTTTGATGACAAAAATTTAGAAAACTTTAGGAAAGTCAGCAGTGTTCGATTTGTCTAAAATCTAAATACTCAAAATCGAAAACCAAAAAATTATTTAAGTTCACACAATAATTTAGCAGTTATTTTAAATACCATATTCCCGCGAATCACGGGCCTAAGCGGAGACCCCCCACTGGCAGCTACAATTACTAAAATTAAGTTTCATTTTTATTAGCTTTACACGCGCTTTAATTTTCACAGAATTAATATCACAAAATTTTTTCCTTATTTCATTCATAAATTTTCATCCAACCTTTTTCGAAATCAATTATTAATTCTTAACTTTTAATTTCGTTTTTTTCCTGATATTAAATTTTAATTTTCTTACATGCAAATTTAAAGTATTTTTTATTGTGTTATTTTAAAATAATTTTTCTTTTGCATAATTTTATTCGACGAAAATTTATGTATCAAATATTTCTTATTTCGAATTTTATGTAAACTTTTCATTCTGGGTTGAGATTGAGTAAATTGAGTGGAAGATACGTGGAACTTTACATTTTATTTTCTTATAACTTTTTTTTACTACAAATAAAAGAAAAGTTGCGGTTATGGAAGTCTTAAAGAACAATTTGACAAAGATTTTTTGTTAGTCATTAATATTTGAAAAATTTCGCTAACCGAGGAGGATTAAGTTTTAAGATTAAACAAAACTCAGCAACTATGAGAGTTGTAGTTTTAATTAACATAAGATATTTAGTTAGATTTAGTATAGAAAATGTGTTTCAAAAGTACTAGTCTACATTTTTTACCCGTTTACTTTCTTTCGAGAAATTTGAATATTTTAAAAAATAATGAAACCTAGGAATTGTACTTTTTTTATCGGTATTTTGAAACCCTATTTTTTATGTAGAATAAATCTAGAGCTAACAAATTTCTGATGACTGCAATTTTTTTCGTTCTAGCAAATTGAATGTAAGTACATTTCACAAGTATATACTACTGAATAAAGCTAATCATTGTGGTTTAATTTTAAGAAAACGTGCGAAAATGTATTCTAGTTGTTTGTTGAAATAAGAAAAAGTACAATTATGGTATACGGGTACAATTATGGTACAATTATGGTATGAACATGCGAAACTGCTTCGAAAATATTTTATAAAAATGGATGTGTTATCTGCGATCGAAAAATAAATAATGAAGCACTATTTGTAGTGTTTGTGACCGGCAGGAATTCCAGAGAGGAGAAGTTCACGAATCACATGCTCCATTCAAATTATTTTGGCTATCGCCAAAGATTCCTAGAGTTCGGATTTTATTTGAAAGAATGAAGCCTATTTACGAGGAGGCTACGGTTGTCTGTCTGTCTGTACGACATATTGATTATGTTCTCGTAAACTATAAATCTTTGAACTTGAAATGAAACGTGTTAAAAAAAACTTTTAGAAATTGCTTCCATTGGTTTGTGAAAGCTGTCATGTGATGTCTAAAATAAATCATTTTTTTGCGAGTTATATAGGGTTTGCACATGCCAGGTCGCTATTCCAAAATTTCTTGAAATTGATTTTAAAATTTATCACCTCACAGTTTTTTTGAATAATTTAAAATACTTGCATTTGCCCATGTTTTCTTAGTTCCAAACTGTATGGACATAACAGTTAAAAAAAAGATACGATGAAAGGGAAAAGGTCAATTTTAAGAGAAAACGTGTAATAAATCGCTGCTTCATTGTTAGTCAATGAAGTGGCATAGCAGGTCGCGCACCTGGATGAGATTATTTTTGGCCCCAGACTAGCTACAGCCTATGGGGTTGAAAGAAGAATACCTGCTGCTTCAACACAAATAATCGTATAGTACGCGTATTTCGAATAAAGACGGAAAAAAAAAACTAAGTGAGATGAGTAGAATCTGGCGACCCCTTTGCATGAAAAGAACTGCGATCACCGCATCCAACCGCATGATTTTCGCTCATTCACACACTTTCGTACTGCATACGCTCTCCCATGCACACCCACACGCTCACACACACCCACACAAAGACACGTACCTTCATACACACCATCATCCATACGATATCTCCAGTAAAGAAATCGGTTAAACTTAGAGCTTTTGTTGACGTTACTTGATTCAGCAAGGGTTCAAGACAAAATTGTATCATATCGCAACTTGGTTGACACATAACAATTTCAGTCCAGTTATTTGGTTTACTTCCCTTTTTTTTTGTTTACAACACATGTCTTCATAATTGCTTGCTGACCCAAATTCTTTATTTGCTAGTTTTTCACAAAGTTGATTTTAACTGATTATAATTTAAGCATACGAAAATCGTGTAGAAAGACAAATAGTTGTACGAGTGCCGAAATACGCAAATTATCAGAGTCATCAGATCTAGGCGTGATGCTTCTTATGCGAGGTCCAAATTTAGCCAAAAATTCTTTCAATAACTCTGTTATTTTCATTTCAACTAACTCCATTGTTCCGAAGTAAGTTTCACCTTTCAGTAATTGTTGTACCTTAGTTGCAAAAGAAGTAGCGTAACAATCAAGGCGGTTCACTCTTATCTTGATTTTATCATACCCTATATTGTTAGGAGAGTAGCTATAAAAAAATTACATGGGAGCAGTAGTTAATGCATATCACTTAACGCCAAATAACTGCAGATGTGATCAAAGTTATCAAAAGGTCGACTTTGAAGGGATGTTGCAATCATTTCGAGGATTTTTCTTCTTCATCGTGATTATAAAATTATATTGTTTTAACAATCGTTGTGGTCTTGGGGAATACTATATTGTATTATCAAACAATTCTCAGATTAAGGTAGCCTCCTTAGTCTGCCAAATAATATTCAATAAAACACTTTCATTTATTTTTATTTTAGACCAACCCAATTACAAAAAAAATAATAATTCAATACAACAAAGTATATTAACTTACCGGTTTATCGACTACAACTGTTATATATGAATAATTTATTTGTTGCAGTCATACAACCCACGCTACCGTTATGAGACACGTGGTCTAATTTATCCAATACCTAGTTATATTGAAAATGAACTAATGGTATTCCGCAAGAAAAATTTAAATAATTACTTGACAATAAATCTTATGATTGTTAAATGCAGAATTAGTTCTACATATAGGGCTATTCCCATCCACACATCCACATCCACATTCACACACTCATACACCTACATACTACCCATAATCATTCATACCTATAAATAACAGTAAATTAGGACTCAGCACTTGATGTGAATAACTCCCGCTCCTCCAACTCGTGGTATCCGTCTTAACCCGTCATGTTCCTTGGCCCAAAATAATACAATAACCAGGTTAAACTGCCCCTTTTTGGTACCGTGGTATTATATGTATTATTATGCTTGGTGTTATAACTGGATCGGGTCGGTACAAAAAAAACCATACACTCACTTTCAAGCTTTTTAATTTTTTTTTGTTATATTTCGTTTTGATTTTTTTTTCAATTTACTTAAAACATGCCGTATTTACAAAAAAAAATTTACTATTACAATTAGATTTGTTAACATGTAACTGAATACAACACTAGAATTACTTAACAATATGGCCACTATCAGCTTTTAATAATTTAATTATATAGTGTTTAATAATAATAATCTCGGATACAAATAAATAACAAGAATAAATAAATTTTTTTAATCTAATATCACAAGCCGAGTATTTTGATAAAAAAAACTAACAATTTCCACCATAAATTAACTAAATTCAATTTTATATCTTGGTTCTTCGGCATAACCACAAAAAATACACAAAATCATGTGAGAACCAAATTGAAATATTTTATTTATTTATTGTCAGACGTCAAAAACTGAAATCAGCTGATGTCTAAAAATGACAATCGAATAAGAGAGCCTCTATACACGGCTAGGCGTATTTATAGGCAGACAAAATAACGATCGTGGTGAATTAATTTTTTTATCTTTCGTTAATTATTTCTCCCCACTAAGTGTCTTCACTATTAATCTGTACTAAAAAGTGGGAAATAATTATAAACAGAAACTTGGATTATGTAACGATTGTAGGAAATCTACATGGGAATAGC
>CAVNZG010001206.1:0-24000 GCA_963693315.1 Diogma glabrata
ACTCGGCATTAGAAAAACACGAACTACACCTATGAACCCACAATCGGATGGCATGGTAGAACGATTCAACCGAACCATGGAAGAACATTTGTCAAAGGTAGTAGAAGCCGACCAAAGAAATTGGGACAAGGATCTTCCGTTATTCTTGATGGCCTATCGTAGTGCAGTGCACGATACGACAAGTGAAACGCCAGCGAATATCATGTTCGGAAGAGAACTACATCTTCCTAGTGACATCGAGTTTGGCATCCTTGGAGGTCTGGTATCCACGAAAACAGATTATGTGGGACAACTAAGGGAGAAGATGAATAAAATCCATCAGCAGGTTCGAGACCACATTAAGATTGCCAGTGACAAAATGAAAACCAGGTACGACATAAATGCAAATAGTGGCGGTTTTCAAGAAGGAGAATTGGTATGGCTATACAACCCCAGAAGAACTAAGGGAAGATCACCCAAGCTGCAGCCAGATTGGGAAGGCCCCTATAAAATAATCAAACGAATTAATGATGTTATCTACCGCATACAAAAGGGACCCCGTACCAAGATGAAAGTGATACATCTGCAAAGGTTGGCACCGTACCAAGGTAACAGCACCAATGCGATCTCTGATATTGTTCGGGACGAACAAAACTAAATGGAGGGCAATGTAATAAACTTCGTCCAGAATGGGTTAATTTTATTTACTCATTCATTAATTAAAAGTTAACTCCTTTTTCAATCTTTTACTTGTATTGCAAATCGTATTGCATAAATTAATGTAAATTAAATTTGTTATACAAATATTTACATTAATGAATTAAAAGGAGTTACCTAATACATTTTGCATAAATTAAATTTGAGTTCGCTAATACAAATGCAAGTTTGAATGAAAACAGGTGTGGTCTATTTCAGATGTACGGACTACGTAGTATTGATTTCTAGTGGATTATAGAAGTTTCGATTTATTTATTTTTCGATATAAATAAGCAAACAAAAATATCAGATAGTCAGTGTCAGTTTTACTTTTGCAATTAAAAGTGTTGTATAAATATTCGAAAGTATAAGGAATAATCGGTGGTACTTGAGCCTAGGTACTAATAGTGAAAGTCTGAACTTAGTGGAATAGTAGATACAGATTTTACGATTCCGAATATTATTGATTCAAATTGTGGAAAAGCGGTGAAGTTTATGGTACATAAATTGGAGACCCTGGAATTTATTGTAAGGAAAAACGGAAGCTGCTGTAATTTGATGACAAATAAAGTTTGAGATTCTGTTAACCAAAGATCCGTCTTTTACTGTCGTGTTTGTTCAATAATCTAAAAGAACCAACGAAGAGTCGTTACAATATATATATATATATATATATATATATATATATATATATATATATATATATATATATATATATATATATATATATATATATATATATATATATATATATATATATATATATATATATATATATATATATATATATATATATATATATATATATATATATATATATATATATATATATATATATATATATATATATATATATATATATATATATATATATATATATATATATTGAAAGAGATAATTAATTTCCTTAACCTCACTATTTGTGATTTTCGAAAGTTAGTAGGTATATTCCATACTAGCCTAAGTCACGTGTGCAGTTATTATTGAATGTTGCCAATCAATATGAAATCAATTTTACGACATGAATGTCAAGTAAATTAGTGAATCGTATGAATTTTTCAATTCGAAATCAGTTTTTGGGTTTATCTGAATAAACCTTATAGTTATTTGTTAATAAAAACAACTTTTATCTCTGAACGTGTTTCGGTTGGGATTCGAACTTAGAACCTCATCAGTACCAACTAAGTTTGAATCTTTTGGTAGACACGCTGTCAACTGCCCCTCGGCGTCGACATTAGAAACATTTTTAATTACGATGTTGTAATTTCTTTTTTTCTTAGTGAAAAACTTTTTTGTCATACTTCACTGGCTACAGAGTTAGTATTTTTATTATATAGATTTTATACGTCTTAAACCCGACAAGGTAGGAATTTTTATTGAAAGAGATAATTAATTTCCTTAACCTCACTATTTGTGATTTTCGAAAGTTAGTAGGTATATTCCATACTAGCCTAAGTCACGTGTGCAGTTATTATTGAATGTTGCCAATCAATATGAAATCAATTTTACGACATAAATGTCAAGTAAATTAGTGAATCGTATGAATTTTTCAATTCGAAATCAGTTTTTGGGTTTATCTGAATAAACCTTATAGTTATTTGTTAATAAAAACAACTTTTATCTCTGAACGTGTTTCGGTTGGGATTCGAAATTACTGATTTCGACTGATTTCGAATTGAAAAATTCATACGATTCACTAATTTACTTGACATTTATGTCGTAAAATTGATTTCATATTGATTGGAAACATTCAATAATAACTGCACACGTGACTTAGGCTAGTATAGAATATACCTACTAACTTTCGAAAATCACAAATAGTGAGGTTAAGGAAATTAATTATCTCTTTCAATAAAAATTCCTACCTTGTCGGGTTTAAGACGTATAAAATCTATATAATAAAAAAAAAATATATATATATATATATATATATATATATATATATATATATATATATATATA
The DNA here is from genome assembly GCA_963693315.1 of Diogma glabrata. Lineage (NCBI taxonomy): Eukaryota > Metazoa > Arthropoda > Insecta > Diptera > Cylindrotomidae > Diogma > Diogma glabrata. Next base: position 2,638 of record CAVNZG010001206.1, read on the forward strand.
TATATATATATATATATACATATATATATATATATATTGTTACGGTTCAGAAAAATCTAGACGATTACGGTCACTTCCAGGAAAATAAAATCAACAAAACACAACAATTGAATGAAATGAATATTGTTGTTGTTGTCTCTTCTTAGAAATAGGGTCAACATAAACGATTTTATGAATCAAATCAACATAACGTAAAATAATCGAATATTCTAATATTTTCTCAAGGTTTCTGGAAAGTGATGTCGGATTATCTAGAAGTATTGCAGAAGGTATATAAGAAAATTACCTATTGTAGTTTTTAATTAGTTTTATTTTAGACCTGCGACAGTAAAGTGAAATTAAATGTAAAATTAGTTTATTTTAAACCTGCGATTGTGAAGTTAAAAATTATAAAAGTGATCTTTAAATTAGTTTTTGTGTAAAGTTTTTGTAAATAAAGTTATAAGTGTTATTAAATAGAAATATTTTGTGTATTATTTTGAACGTTGTGAATTGGAAATTTCTACAATAAACCGTTGGAGTTTCGAAGCTGTTGGAAGAATATTCTAGTTGGGAATATTGTTTGCTGTATTGTTTTCCTGTTGTTGTGGAACAGTTAAGGTGTTGAATACTTAATAAAACCTGGTGTGTTTGCTTACTAATCAGTGATCGAACTCAGAGAGAGATTGGGAATTGCGTTTATCGAATTGTGAGTTAGGCCAATTCGAAGGAGGTTAAGAAAAACGTAACATTGGTGACATCGGCGGATTAGTTAGCTGTTAATAATGGTTTTATTAAGTGAATTGAAGGTTCTTGAGTTAAAGAAAGAACTAGAACAACGTGGGTTGTCAACAAGCGGAAACAAAACTGAATTAATGCTACGGCTTCGACAAGGTATGGAAGCCAATGGAATGGACGTGGAAAGTTACCAGTTTGGAATTGTCACGACAAATAATGATGCAGTAGCAGTTGATGAAGAGAAAAGTTTTGTTGCGGAAACAACAACCTCATTGCCACCTGCAAATTGTGATTTTACGCAGTTAATGGCTATGATGCAACAGATAAATTTGAACTTGAATGAAAAACTGGATGTTGTAAATGCTAATATGGATGCCGTAAATGCCAATACGAATCAAAGCTTGGCTGCTACTAAGGAAGAAATTAGTTATAACATCAATCAACAAATGGCCGCTACAAAGGAAGAAATCAGCTGCAACATCAATCAACAATTGGCTGCAAATAAAGAAGAAATCAGTTTGAACGTCAAGCAAATAATGGACGAGAAACTTCTCAAAATATCTACTACGTTACGTGAGGAAGTAGGCAGAGTTCATCAAGAGGTGAAAGAGTTAGAGCAGAAAGTACTTGATGAAAACAAAAAGGTACTTGCAAAAGTAGATGATTTCGAGAAACGGTTGCAAGATGTTGAAACGAATAAAGTCACTTCACATGTGGTACAACAAATAGCAAATATTAAACTAAAGCCACCATTGTATGACGGTACCACATCTTTCGGCATCTTCAAGTTCCAGTTCGAGACCGCAGCCGATCAAAATGTTTGGAACGCTGAAAATCGTCTTGCTGCATTGATAGTTGCGCTTAAAGGTGAAGCAGCTGAAACATTACAGGCAGTGCCGGAAAATGATCGGAAAATTTATGCAGAGGTGATGAATGCATTGGAACGTAAATATGGTAGCGACCATAAAAAGAAGTTATACAGAATTGAGCTAAAAGGTCGCTTGCAACGAAATGGTGAATCTCTACAGGATTATTCCTCGGCTGTAGAACGGCTTGTTCATTTAGCACACTCAAATACACCACCATATTTCATGGAGAAAATGAAGATCGAGGCCTTCATTGATGGTATCCGAGATCCAGAAACCAGGATCAAAGTAATTACTACACCTAAGGCGACTTTCCATGAAACTGTCGCATACGCAATGCAATATGAGATGGTACAGAGGATGTGTATGCCATCTGGTGGATGCAGAAAAATGAATGTAGAGGGGAACATCAAAGGGAAAGTTTTGGCACACAGAGATAGAAGCGACATCAGATGCTGGGTATGTGACGAAGAGGGTCACATGGCACGGGAGTGCAAGAAAAACGGAGAAGCAGACAGATTGTTGTCTTCTGTGAAAAACAGAGGAGCCGAAGAAATAGAGCACGTAGGGTTCAGGAACAGCACTAGAAAACTCCTGTGCTGGATATGTAGGAAATCGGGCCATATCTCACAGGACTGCTGGAACAGGAAGCGTGATAGATCTTCGTCTCCTATTCAACGGAAGCCTGTTGAAGGTGCAACTGTAAAGCCAAAAAGTGAGGAGAATGCAGCCTACATTCCAATTTCAAGAATTGCAGTAAATGGTGAAAGCTTGGGTATCAACGGACAACTTGAAGGTAAAAGTTGCTTCATGACACTGGATACAGGTTCAGCTCGAATATTCGTTCGCAAAGGTTTAATTGACGGCATTTTGGAATCATCAGATGGATTGAAACTCCGAACAGTAACTGGAGAATGCGCTGATGTAGCTGGGAAAAGGATCGCTGAAATAAAATTAGGGAACAACTGCTATAAACAAGAGGTGCTAGTGGCAAACATTATAGATGAAGTCGTTTTGGGGATGGACTTCTTAAAGGCGAACGGATTCGTCATCGATTTTGGACGTGGAATCCTAAAGGTTAATAATGTTGAGATGCCACTACTTGTGAATGAAGCAGAATCCATAGATATTGGCAGCGATGAGAAACTATGCAGTGCAGGGGAAAATCCAGAACCATCATCCAAACAGATGAGGGAAAGAAACGTCAACCGACGCAGACGTTTAAACAAACGCCGAAAATTAAAATTGAAACAGGTCCAAGTCCATAACGAAGTGAGCGATGTAAAAGAGGTGGTTCAAATAGCTTCAAACGGGGACGATTCGCAGCTGAAAATGAGAATGGTTCAGGGACATGGCGGTGTGAAACACTCAAAGGGAAGAGATAAGGATCACTTAAGAGATAATGATTATCCATACTCATCACGGTGGACTGATATAAAACAAAGTAATGGCCAAGGACTTAGAAAGGGACCGGAAGTAGTTCTAAACAGCCTGGGAAATAGAAAAAGAAAAAAAAAACATGTTTGGATTCAACAATTGGAGGAGAGATCTAGATCCTGTTCGGGACGAACAGGCTTAAGTGGAGGGTAATGTTACGGTTCAGAAAAATCTAGACGATTACGGTCACTTCCAGGAAAATAAAATCAACAAAACACAACAATTGAATGAAATGAATATTGTTGTTGTTGTCTCTTCTTAGAAATAGGGTCAACATAAACGATTTTATGAATCAAATCAACATAACGTAAAATAATCGAATATTCTAATATTTTCTCAAGGTTTCTGGAAAGTGATGTCGAATTATCTAGAAGTATTGCAGAAGGTATATAAGAAAATTACCTATTGTAGTTTTTAATTAGTTTTATTTTAGACCTGCGACAGTAAAGTGAAATTAAATGTAAAATTAGTTTATTTTAAACCTGCGATTGTGAAGTTAAAAATTATAAAAGTGATCTTTAAATTAGTTTTTGTGTAAAGTTTTTGTAAATAAAGTTATAAGTGTTATTAAATAGAAATATTTTGTGTATTATTTTGAACGTTGTGAATTGGAAATTTCTACAATAAACCGTTGGAGTTTCGAAGCTGTTGGAAGAATATTCTAGTTGGGAATATTGTTTGCTGTATTGTTTTCCTGTTGTTGTGGAACAGTTAAGGTGTTGAATACTTAATAAAACCTGGTGTGTTTGCTTACTAATCAGTGATCGAACTCAGAAAGAGATTGGGAATTGCGTTTATCGAATTGTGAGTTAGGCCAATTCGAAGTAAGGTTGGAAAAACGTAACAATATATATATATATATATATATATATATATATATATATATATATATATATATATATATATATATATATATATATATATATATATATATATATATATATATATATATATATATATATTTATATATATATATATATATATATATATATATATATATATATATATATATATATATATATATATATATATATCCCGTGGAGTAACAGAATTTGTAACATTTTTGTTATTATATACGAGCAATTATGGTTATGTTGGCGTAATATTTGTTCGAACTTTAAATTTTTAAATCCAACTTTAGGTATTTATTTTAATGTAAAAGTTTTAGAAAATGTTGACAGAGGGTTGCATTCATTAATAAATTTCATTAGAATAGATTTTGGTATTTATGGAACAGAGTCGGTCCGTATTAAAAATAAAATTTGTATTAGCCATTTAGAATTTTTTCATTTTGTTCACGAGATCGCGTTATGTTTAGTTTATTAATATTTAAAGAAAAAGCATTTTGTTTATTTTTAAGATAATCTAATTACAGTTACAATTTTAAGGAATATTAAGGTAGTTTCAGGAATAAAATTATAGATTACTAGTTTCAGAATGTTTAAATTGGGTAGTAATTTAAGATTTAATAAGACTAAAGTTTAAGTTAAAAAAACAAAAGGTTAAAATGTAAAAATGTAATAGAGAGAGAGAAATTACGTACAATAGAGGAAAATGAAATGAATTTATTTTTGTCTATCAGAAAACAGAGAAAAAGAAAATTTAAAAGATTTTAACTAGTCAGGCAAGATTAAAAGAGTCAGGTAATAGAAAGAAACGAGCCAGCTCACGGGAAAAATATACAAAAAAAAAAAAAAAAGATAATAAATCATTACAGGCGAAAATAAAATGCACAGAGCAGGTTTCAATTTTATAAAATATTTAATATTCGAAATTAGTTAAGCTCACTGGTTTTCTAGTTAATAATTTTGTATAGTAATACCAAGTAAGTAAGCTTTTATAGATAACGCATAGAGATACTAAGTAAAACAGTAAACCATTAATTTTGGGATTAAATTTAATAAAATAGTGATTTATAGGTAATAGAATTGAAATTTTGTAATGAATTGTTAGATTGAAATACAATACGTTTGCTATCAAGAAAAAATTACAGAGGCATATAAGTTGTGGCCAAGGGCCAGGTTATAAGAAGAAACCAGACGAAGCTGGTTTCTCAGTTTCCCAACGAGTCTTCCTTCTCAGTTTCCCAACGAATTTACTGTAAAATTTTCATATAGAACTAAGCAAACAGAAGACTTCTTAGACAACTTAAGTATTTGGAGCGGAATTTTCCATTTAATTTTAAACCCTCGCAAGGTCAAAATATCTAGAATAAAATTCTATAAGATATGATTCATTAAATTTTAATTAGATCAAACATATTTTACGATAAAAACCATAACAAGGTCAATGTTAATACTTTTTTTTTTAATTGTCTTACTAAACCATTTATTAGCGAAAGTGGAAATGATACTATAAAAACAAATAATGTTAATAAAAGAAATAATAAAAAAAAAATAGAAGTTTCCAATATCAGTTTATTTGAAGTAAATTATGTTTATAAAAATTAACATGTGAAAAAAAAAGTAAACATTTAATTTAATTATTATATAATTTTAAAGTCATTGCCTTATATAAAAAAAAAAGAAATAAAAAGAAAAGATAATTCATGAATGAACGGGTTTAGATTAGGAAAAATTTTAAAAGTTTTGAAACAATTTTAGAATAATTTAAAAGAACGTTATAATTTGTAAAACAGATGAAAATTTTTTTTAAGGTAACAATTGTTCTATCCTTTGATCATTTAGATCTAGGATACAAACAATTGTTTTTGAAAAAGCGTAGGATATGTTGTAAACCTTTTAAAACTAATCTAAATTTATTGAACTTAAAGTGATATTTCAAAATTTAATTTGGTTTAAAAATTGTTTGTGATTTCACAATGTAAAAATTTAATACAAGTCAAACTGCATAGTTTCATTTTTTATTATATTTAAAAAATAAATATAATAAAAAGTGTGAACAAACTTAGTTTCTTGACTTGTGAATTTTTATATTGGGAAATCCTCTAAATTAGGTCAATTATGTTTAATTCTTTTATTAATTTTTAATTGGTTGTTTTTTTATTATAACGGGAAATAAACGGTATACAACATTTCCCCTCCAAATAATAATTGATTTTAAAGATTTATTAATTATATTAAAAAAAAGAGTAGTACATTGGCAGTGAACTGAATAAGTCAATAGTCAGGGTAACAGATTGAAAGTACACTAAAGTGGTCAGATCTACGAAAGATTATTTTTCTGTTTAAGTGTGTTTAACCTTTATTAAAGATTTTAATTTATAAAGATAAAAGTTTGAGTGAATGAGAATAAAAAAAAAGGTGCAAAATATTAAATTAAAAAAAGGAACTGTTGAGTTTATTTTTAAAGGTGTTTTATAATTTCTTTTCCCTGAGAGGGTTATACGAGGAGTTAACAAGAATTATTATTGTTAACACAATTATTACTATTGAAATTAAAAGGAATTGAAAAGATTCAAATAACAGTGTTGGTGTTGCAAATTTTAATCTTAGACAAAAGGGTCATAACAGCTGTGAGATATTTATATCCTATTTGAGAGCAATGTGTTTTGGTCGCCCAAATACATCCACTCCTCACAATGCTTTAACCTATCATGTGTATCCCTGCAACATAATGCCATGCTCGCCACAGTGTTTTACGCTTACGGTCGTTAACGAATTCAAATATCTGGGTTTAATAGTTGATTCTCAACTTAACTGGAAGTGCCATCGCCGCAATATCAGGAAGAATGTTAACTGGACCATTTACAATTTTTACAGTTTGAGAAAATGTTGTCCAAGCAGTATTCTAAGGAAAATGTATCATGCCTTAATTGAATCGATAATAATGTATGGAATATGCTGTTGGGGCAGTACTTACTTCGCCAACATTGAACCTCTGTTCTTAGCACAGAAAAGAATTATAAAGCTAATTTATCGTTGTCCTAGAAAGACACCAACACTTCGTCTGTTTCGTCAACTAAATTTACTTCCTCTAAGATATCTATATGTCTACAAGGTTCTGAAAATGTTTTTCATTCGTAGTAACAGTTTTCATAGTCGCATAACACATGTATACAATACAAGAAGTCCAAACGTCTTTACTATGATTCGATGCAACACTGAAAGATTTAGAAGATTTTATGTTTATATGGCTCCATATTTTTTTCATAAGCTACCAAGAAACATTAAATCACTCGCTATTGGGCAGAAACAAAAATTTGCACGGGAAACTCGGACGTGGGTTCTTGGCTTGAATAATATAGAGGAATTTTTTTAATACCTTTTGTTTTTTGTTTTCTGAATTTAGTCAAATTTAGTCACTAATTTTACCATTTTCAATCTGTTGATTCGTTTATATGCACCTAGATTCATTTGTTTTAATATGGAAAATAAATGCTGAGCTCGTAAATTGTAAATGTTATCTAGGATATTGTGGAATTATTTTGTATTTTTTAATATTTTTTTGAACACATATTTGTTTAAGCATTATCGTTTAAAATGTAAACGTAACATGCTCCACTACAGAAATTATTTTCTAAAGGAGCCTCTTTATTTTCATATGTATTTAAATTTAAATCTATATTAAATATAAAATTGTAATGAAATAAAGAAATAAATAATAATAATAATAATAATATATATATATATATATATATATATATATATATATATATATATATATATATATATATATATATATATATATATATATATATATATATATATATATATATATATATATATATATATATATATATATTTTTTTTTTTTTTTATTTTGATTAGATTAACACGAGCTTTTGGTCTAAATAATTAATTAGTTTATAATTATGTTTTCATTTAATTTTGCTTCTTTATTTTACTAACGTCAATATTTCGGCTCATGCCATCTTCATAGACCTACAAATTACAATAATTTAACCATTATTCTATAAATTGATTGCCAGGTATTAGTTTAAAAAATGGTTTTTTTACATTTACATATCATAACTTGACTATTTTATAATAAAATAGGTAAAAACTTACATTATTATTTTAAAAAAGAACACTAATTATTAACTACACACGAATTATTAGCTAAACATTAATAAATAAATAAATAAATAAATTTGGTTTTACGAAACCTCGTCACTTCAACATATTAAAACTTTGTACTAAATTATATTCTACTAACGAAGGACAGAATATTTTGATTAATTTATAAAACGTAACCGTTACCAGATAACGATTGCGAAATATTTCTCCTACATACGATATATTTCTCCTACATGCACAAACATACACAAATTTTTTAAATTTAAATTTTCGTTTTTATTTTGGACAGAACGGTGACTCTAAAATTAATATAACTAACCTTTGACAAGGTAAATGAACTTGAAAAATCCACACATAAAAAATTAATAAAATACAACCAAATAAATGCAAACATGAGAGTTAATCAGAAAATTGCAAAAAAAATTAAATTAACAGAAGATTAACACGAATTTGAATATAACTATAAGACAATATTAGAACATGAAAATGAAAACGATTTGCACAAAAAACAATCAACTATTATTTTCTATTAACTATTATTTTCTTAATTAAGGATTGGGGTTTTGGGTTTGGAAACATTCTTATAGGTCGTAATTAGGTTTCTGTAAGATGCATTTAAATTCCTGACGTCCGTTCTAGTGTTTACTGTTTTCGTTTCATTTAACCAGATGTAACCAGCTTCTTTAAACTCTCTCTTAAATTTGTTTTTCTCCCGGTCTATGATTTCGACGCGAGTAAAGTCAAACTCATGAATTTCATCATCCGTTTGACTGCCGAGAGTATGTTGTTTGATTGCCGTTTTGTTAAGATTTAAGTGTCTGAGTTTAAAATCACTTCTGTGTTGAGTAAGTCGGTCAGTTAGAGTTTGTTGGGTCTGTCCTATTGTACTACATCTCGAATGTAGATACTAACTTCCAAATAAAACTTTGATGAAAAACAATCATAAAACTAAAAAACAACAAACATAATAATGAATCATTACTCATGATAGTAAAAGTCAAATACATTTCACACATGACGTAGAAACTAAATTAAAAAACATAAATCGATTTTTTTATTATTTTCATAACTGACCATAACAAATGTAAAACATATAAACGAAATAATAATATGGGTCAGATTTAATTTCATAACATAAAAAAGTGTGTGAAGAAAATATAATACTAAAAAATATCATGTTGCACTTTTGAGGCCAGAAAAAAGCAATCAATTTTGATAGCAGATCATAGGAAGAAGAATTTGATTAAGCAAAATAAGGAGAATATTGAAAAACCAGCAACAGAATTAGAAGGAGCAAGGTTGGCTCGCGATTTGGAAAATTTTTATTATTTGGCGAGTTTAGCAGTGACTAAACAACAAAAGAAGCTATATTTAAACGAAGCTGCAGCAATAGAAAGTAGAAAAGCAGCAATTCAGTGCGAAAAAACAAATAGTAATAGATATAAAATTTTTTCAATCCATGAAATTGATAACATAAGTTTTCATTTCAATAAAAATTAAAATTTTAAAAAATTTTTTTTTTTAATCTTAAGAATTATTTTAGTATTTTTAAACTTTTATAATAGAATAAACATTAAATTTTCTCTAAAAACGAGAATAATTTCATATTTTACGATTACGGTTTGTAATTAATTTACAAATGAAGATGGGTAACAATAGTCAGAAACCCGAAGAAAAAGAGATTATAGTAACGAACGGTGCCGGGTCTGCAACTAATATAACTGGAAATTCAGTTAATGAAAAATTAAACATATATGAAATTATTGCCGTTACCACAATTGTTGTAATCATAATAATTTTATTAATATATAGGTTAAAAATGTATTTTTTAAATAGCGTTAAAAAACAAGTAAACAAAAGTGTTGTTGTTTGACACAAATAATATTTTTATTTCCTATAAAATAATTTTTTTTTTAATGAGTATGCATAATAAATTTTAAAATAATAATTTTGTTGTTTTTGTTTGAAAACATTTTTTATGAATAATTTTGTCGGTAAATAATTTTTGTTGATAGATAGTTTTTGTTGGTGGAAAATATTTTTGGGAAGATAGTTTTAGTTGATGGAATCAGTGCAAAAAGCGAAAGAGATAATCAGTGAATTTGAGAGATTATACTCTAATTTTACGAAAAACCCGAATAGAACTTATACGCATGAGCATATCCTTAATCTTTGTACAAAAGTAAGTACACTTAAACAAGAATTCAAAGAGCTATCAAAGACTTTCATTACAGTACTTGATTCAAAAACCCTTGATAAACTTCAAGGAAAATTTAAATCTGCTTATCAAGAACTCAAGAAAAAATTAGCTACTTTTTCTGAGGACTTATTAGAGAGCTCACTTCAAGATACTGAGGAAATATCAAATTTAGAAGAGACAGAAGAGATACTAAGAACAGAAATGGCATCCTTCGATATTGAGAAAACATTGAAAATAATACCGACTTTCGATGGAAAATCTAATGATCTTCCAATATTTTTAAATTTGATACAACATCTGAGCTGCACGCTGAAAGATGATGAAGAGAAAATTAAATTGATAGCATTTATCTGGGATACCAGACTAACTTTGAACGCGAAAACGAAATTAGTTTCGATTAAAAAACCCAATAGCATTGAAGAACTTAAATTAATATTTAATAAGATTTTCAAAAAACGGACGACTTGTTTGAATATTCAAACACAAATCACTCAAGCGCGTCAAAATAATTTATCTGCCGAGTCATTTGGGAACAAAATTGAAGGTATGATAACACAACTCAATGCATTACAGATATCAGAGCAAGGTGATAAGCATGCTGATATTATTACTAAATTAAACGAACAAACGGGACTAAACGCATTCAAGACTGGTTTAAATGAACCAATCAAAAACATGGTCTATGCCGCGAGACTTAACTCACTTCAGGAAGCGATCCAATATGCTGCCGAAGTAGATGAGCAATCGAACACAGCACGAATGCTACATTTTAATGCACGCAACTATAGAAATGACAATAGAAATCAAGCCAACAACTATCAACATAAGAAAAATTTTAATCGATCTTATCAGAAGAATAAGAATCGAAATAATTATAATAATTATAATAATAGTAATAATAATAAAAATTTTAATAATAATGCATACGGTTACAATGGAAATAATTCCAGTAACAATAAGAATTTTAATAATGGATATTATTCCAATAATAATAATAATAATAATAATAAGAATTTGAATAAAAGATTCAATGATGCTAGAAATGCAAATTTTAATAGAAATGGGAATAATAATAATTATAATAATAGTAGAAGAGTAAATTTAGCTCAAGCGGAAAACTGGGAAGGAGTCACCGAGAACCAGTTATTGAGCCACTCCCCAGTAGTAGATTTATAAAGATATATTATTTAAATCCTAGCACAAATACTAACTTCGTAAAAATTCATACAAGTATAACGGATGGTTTCAGAACATTTCTGATAGATACAGGAGCAGATATATCTCTCCTGAAGATAAATAAAATTACAAAAAGCATCAATGTTAATGATGATAGATGTAGAATTAAAGGGGTAACTAGTGAAGAAACGTTCTCACTAGGAACGACTAGAGCAATCTTAAAATTAGAAAATGATGATGTAGAACAAGAATTTCATCTGATTGATGAAAATTTTCCATTAGAGACAGATGGAATATTGGGTAGGGATTTCCTACATAAAAACTACTGCAAGATAGATTACGATACGTACACTCTATCTGCATACGTAAATAATGAAGAGAATAAATTACCAATGCTTACAAAATTAGATAAAGAAGAGGGGTTTACTGTACCAGCACGTTCACAAGTTATTAGGAGGGTACAAATAAGAAGGACAGAGGACATCGTAGTGCTGAATCATGAAATAGAAGAAGGAGTGTTTATAGCGAACACAATTGTTCCAGCCGAAGGTATAGCACATATTAAAATTCTAAATACAAAAGAGTATGATGTGACTATAAGAAGATTAACTCCAAAAGTTCAACCATTGAAGAATTACCACATTTTACGGATGTCCAAGAACAAAGGACATTATCACTTTAATAGGTTACCATTTGGATTAAAAATATCAACCAACAGTTTCCAAAGAATGCTTACTATAGCTCTAGCTGGTCTAGAAACAGAAGCATTTCTCTACGTTGATGACATCATAATATTCGGATGTAGCTTAAAACATCACAATACAAACTTAATCAAAACTTTCAATAGATTAAGGGAGTATAATCTTAAACTAAATCCGAAGAAATGCAACTTTTTGAAAACTGAAGTAACATATCTAGGTCATTTAATAACAAATGAAGGAGTAAGAACAGATCCTAGAAAATATGATGTGATAAAGAACTACCCAACACCAGTTAACGCCGACGAAACAAAAAGATTTACTGCATTTTGCAATTACTACCGCAGATTTATACCAAACTTTGCAGAAATAGCGAAACCGCTCAACAACTTAGGAAAGAAGAATGTAACTTTTGAATGGACAAACGAATGCAAACAAGCATTCTCAACGCTTAAAGAAAAATTAATTAATCCACCAATTCTAAAATACCCAAACTTCGAAGAAAAATTTATAGTGACGACTGATGCATCGAATTATGCATTAGGGGCTGTACTTTCACAAGGTGAAATTGGAAAAGATTTACCAATATCTTACGCAAGTAAATCATTAAATAAGCATGAAATAAACAAACCGGTAATTGAGAAGGAATTATTAGCAATCCATTGGGCAATAAATTTCTTCAGACCATATATTTATGGAAGAAAATTTATAGTTGTAACAGATCACAGACCATTAGTGAGCCTGTTTACACACAAAAATCCATCATCGAAATTGACAAGGATAAGATTAGATCTATCCGACTACGACTTTGAAATAGTGTATAAACAAGGAAAAATTAATACAAATGCAGATGCACTATCGAGAATTAAGATTGACTCAGAAATATTGAAAGCAATGATACCCACTACTACAGTAAATATAGTCACGAAAGCCATGAAAAGAAAAGAAGATATGAAAAGAATCGAGGAAAATAGCATCACAGGAATGAATGAGGGTGGCCAACCTTATACATGGAACAACTGTACTTCGATTTCTGAAGTAAGGAATATAAAAAATTTAAGATTTATAAATATTAATAGTTTGCAAGATAGATTTAATAATACTGATGTTTTGTACAGCGAAAATCCGCACATGAACTATGGTTTTGTGCAGGAAAAGCATGTAAAGAAAACGAGAGGAAGTATGAATAATAAAGCGCCCAAACATGAGAGTTTGGAAAATGAAAATGAAAATGATATATCAATTAATAAAAATGAAGTTATTGTAACATATAGCGAAAATCCGCATATAGACTTTGGTTTTATGCTGGAAAAGTTAATATGGAAAATGAAAGATGAAAATATAGTTAAATTAGCGCTTAAGACTGATGATGAAATATTTACACGTGTTAAAATAAATGAGTTCAAAGAGATATTTACCGAGCTGCAGTCGGAATTGAACAAAAATGATAAGCAAACAGATCTAAGAATATTAATATATGAGGCTCCATTAAAGATTAATGATAGTGACAAAATGATAGAAATTATAAAAGAATTTCATAATACACCACACGCTGGAGGACACTCAGGTGTGAGAAGAACGATTACTAAAATTAAACAACGTTATACATTTAAGAATCTAAATAAACTGGTAAAGAATTATGTTAATAGATGCGAAGTATGTGCTAGGAACAAACAAATTAGAAATATAAGAGAAAAACTAACCATTACTGAAACTCCTAAAACTAGCTTTGAGATAATTTCAATGGACACAGTAGGTCCATTAAGACCGACAGGTACTAACAGATATATACTCACAATCCAATGCGACTTGACAAAATATGTCGAAGCAATTCCGCTAGAAAATAAAGAGGCAAAGACTATAGCTAAAGCACTAGTAGAAAAGTTCATTTTGAAATATGGACATTTCAAAATTCTAAAGACTGATATGGGCACTGAATTCGTAAATGAAATCATGAAACATGTATGTTCATTTTTTTCAATTAATCATGTAACTTCAACACCATACCATCATGAAACACTTGGTTCCATCGAAAGGAATCACAGAGTTTTAAATGAGTACTTACTTTCATTTACACATGATTACAATTGGGAAGACTGGATTCCGTACTTTGTATTTTGTTATAATATAACACCACACACTGACACGGGTCATTCTACTTACGAACTAATTTTTGGTAAAGTAGCGACGTTACCAACAGACGAAAAATTCATAACAAATGCACCAGTATATAATCTTGAGAACTATGCTCAAGAATTGAGATTTCGTTTGCAACATGCAAACAATAAAGCCAATGAACTTCTACATCTAGCCAAATTAAAGCGTAAAGTCATATACGATCAAAGAGCAAACCCTTTGGACATTAAAGTTGGAGACTCAGTTTGGTTAAAAGCAGGTGATCGCAAAAAATTGGATGCACCTTATTCAGGACCTTATGAGGTCGTAGATATTAAAGAAACTAATGTTATGATAAGAAAAGGAAATATGATAAAAGAAATTCATAAAAATAGATTAAAGAAAAACATTCCCAAATAGAATTTAAGAAAAATCGATACGAATTAAAATGAAAAGATTTATAATAACATTTATTAAATTAAAATGTTTCAAATTGTATATTTAGCGCAAAAATTCATTTGATTTACAAAATAAATTTTTGTTTAGGAAAGTGGGGGGATGTACTACATCTCGAATGTAGATACTAACTTCCAAATAAAACTTTGATGAAAAACAATCATAAAACTAAAAAACAACAAACATAATAATGAATCATTACTCATGATAGTAAAAGTCAAATACATTTCACACATGACGTAGAAACTAAATTAAAAAACATAAATCGATTTTTTTATTATTTTCATAACTGACCATAACAAATGTAAAACATATAAACGAAATAATAATATGGGTCAGATTTAATTTCATAACATAAAAAAGTGTGTGAAGAAAATATAATACTAAAAAATATCATGTTGCACTTTTTAATTGTTTTATTTTCTTTTAATAATTATTCCTTTTGATGAATAAACAAATTTTCATACATAAATATTTTTTAAGTATTTTAGTAAATAAGAATCGATAAATTTTATTGAATTTGGTGGGAGAATAGATTTATAGTAAATAAAGAAATTGTTTTTATTTTGTAATTGGGGAAATGAATTATGTAAAATATTTTAGGTATATATAGAACGAATTGATTGAATAAAACTCAGACTTAATTTTAAACTTAAACCATGCGTTTTATTTAGAATTATTTCTCAACTGACGTCACCGAATAGCTATTAGCTAAAGGGACTAACAGTAAGAAGCAAAACCGAATAATTAGATTTGTTAAAGGTTTGCCTATTACTGGGACAGTTCTCCGAACTGAATACGAACTTGACTTTGATAAAATAATTGATACCTGTAGGAAAACTTCACATAAGTTTCCTGCCAACATTCACATCAAGAATTATAAAACAAATTATAACTTTGATCACGAGCTCAACTAGAAGATAATAAAAATGAAAATATATTATACTATGTACACTTTATCACATACGCATTGGATTTGGTAAATGATACCGTGCGCGGTATATTTGTTTTTTTATGAAATCTGTTAACTGTGATATTGATATTTGTTTTTTTATGAAATCTGTTAACTGTGGTATGTATGTTAATGATGACATAATTTTTGTAGGTGGAGTTTGTGAGTTAATACTAGTTGTTGTGGATGGTTGGTTATTGTTCGTAGGTTGATTTTTGATTTGGTTGATACTGTTTTTAATAATGGTTTCGGTAATTGATGAAGGGTAATTATTTTTTAGAAGAATGTTTTTAGCTATTGATTTATTTGTTTGCCAGTGTTTTTCGTCACTTAAATGGAAAATCCTTTTAACAAATGCTGTTGCTACATTAATTTTCATATTTTTTGGGTGGGCGGATAAGAAATTTAGCAATCTGTTAGAAGAGGTGTCTTTATTGTGCCAGTCCAAAGAGATTTTGTTGTTTTCCCGTGTTAATTTCATATGAAGAAACGTTATTTGTTTTTCTTTTTCAATTTCTACGGTGAATGTAATGTTTTGGTTAAAGCTATTGAAAATGTTGAGGGTGTGTTGAATATTTGCTGCCGGAATTGCCATGATGACGTCATCCACATATTTTTTGATGAATGTGGGTTGGCGTTCAAGTTTTTTTAGTGAGTCCTGGAAAAGTTCTTCCAAGAACTTTTTTTTTTTAAACTTATTCTTTTATTTAATTATTCTTCAATTTATAGGATATAATTTTACGAACAACAGTACTTATATGTTTATGTATCAATAAAAACTAGAATAACAAGTTACAATATAATTTATAAATAATTTTACAGGGTGATCCCACACGGCCATCCTATCTTATCATACGACCCGGATGATCAAACTGTTTCGGAACTGACTTCAGTAAGATTTTTAATGTTTTCGTATATTATTAATTTGGCCTGAAATTCTTCAATTGTCAAAGCACCATATAGCACAGCTTTGTTTGGTTCATGATCAGTAATACCATTAATGCAGTGTTCAATTATTGCGGTATCTTCTAAATTTCCAATTTTGCCAAGCTCTCGCATTGCAATCAAATATTTTTTAAAAGATTCCCCTATTTGTTTTCGTCGGCTCTCCATGCGCTTATGAATAACAGCAGAGTTCGTAATAACTGGGAATTCTTTTCGTAAAAATTCGACTAAATTCTCCCACGTCTCAATCCCAGTAGCCATACGCAGGCTTTCCTTTGCTGTCCCACTCAACAATCTTTTACCATAAATAACCTTCTGACGATATGACCAATTAAAAGAAATAGCGGCTTCACCAAAATCTTCAGCCCATTTTAATACGGTATATTCGTCATCGCCATCAAATTTGTTCAGTGACTCCTCAACATCTTTAAAGCTTAAAATATTTCCATTCGACGTACAAGGCTGATTAGTTCTCATCATTTCAATCTCCCGTCTAAGAAGTTCAATTTCCTTTTCTTTTAACTCCAATTCCTTTCTTCTCATTAAGTCTAGTTGTTGTTCAACAGATTGTGTGTTTGGTGGATCGAGAAACGTACTATTTTGAATTATAGTATTTTTCGATGCATGGCTCCCTGATGCATTATCATTGCTGTTGATCGATTCTTCATTGATTGCTCGTCGAAAAATTTCCATCATTTTCCTCATGAATGCGTCTTCTTCATTATCACAAGATTGATTTTTATTACGTTTTTGTGCTTTGCCCATTTTTAATCATTCACGAGAAATTAACAAATCCAAAGAAAATCTATTGAATAAAAACTTGTAATTTTTGTTTAAATGTTTTGATTATATTTTGCGATACACAATTTAATTAGTAATATAATTATCTTTCTTTATATAAAAAGAACAACGAAAATATAACTCGTTATTAAGAAACATATAACAAATTTGTTTATTAAAACAAAACAAATTTAAAACAATTCAAGTTTATGATCACCTTAGTAGCGGTAATTTTTTATTAACTCTGAATTCAAATCGAACTTAATAATTGTTTGTTTTAACATTTTCTTATTTTTTCTCCAATAATTAATTCACAAAATACACAAAACTTAATTGATTTTTGTAGTTTATTTTTAATTTTGCAGAATATTTTTATATGTAGACTTCTAACACCTTTGAAGTATGCACCACAAATAATACGCTCCGTATAATTCAAATTACTTACAGATCCTCCGTAAAGTTTTATATCTCTCGAGTTAGATTAGCTTTTTGGATTGTCACGTCTTGACTATTCCAAAAATAACACCTTCGCCGTACCAACTCGAATACACCTCAGATACAATCGCCAACTTTACTTCACTGATTTTTCTGAACTATTTTTATTGTCAGATCCTGGCATCCCACTTCTGACACCAATTGTGAGCTTATTGAAATAAAACTCGATAATTAACTTTTAATAATCAACAATAAACTAAACTTTTATTTAATTATTCTTCAATTTATAGGATATAATTTTACGAACAACAGTACTTATATGTTTATGTATCAATAAAAACTAGAATAACAAGTTACAATATAATTTATAAATAATTTTACAGGGTGATCCCACATATATATATATATATATATATATATATATATATATATATATATATATATATATATATATATATATATATATATATATATATATATATATATATATATATATATATATATATATATATATATATATATATATATATATATATATATATATATATATATATATAT
This sequence comes from Diogma glabrata, assembly GCA_963693315.1. Classification (NCBI taxonomy): domain Eukaryota; kingdom Metazoa; phylum Arthropoda; class Insecta; order Diptera; family Cylindrotomidae; genus Diogma; species Diogma glabrata. The sequence continues at coordinate 20,951 of CAVNZG010001206.1, forward strand.
ATATATATATATATATATATATATATATATATATATATATATATATATATATATATATATATAAGGGGCATTCCCCGTGAAGTGGGACGACCAAAAATTTGATTTTGCCCAAATTTTGGGAATTGATAGTATGTACCCCATTAGAAAACGATTTATAAAAAATTCTACAAAATTGCAATTGTTGATATAGTTTTTCGTACACCTCTTTAGATTTTAACTCTAGAAATTCACCAGTAATCCGATAAATAGATTTTCAGATGATAGAACACTGCACATTACATCCGTACCCCTATCTTCAAAGGCTAAAATGCATAAACGAATAAAGCCTGTCACGAGAGACGCTGCCATAAATGTAAACGAGGACCTGAAAAAAGACGATAGGCGTAACAAAAATTTAGTCAATTTTTATTCCACCAATCCACAGCTATTGATTGTTTCCAGAGTTCGGCAATAGTATTTCAATTAGTATGTATGACGATCAAATAGACGAATGAGAAAGCGTTCGTTTATTGGGAGTCCCAATTTTCAATGAACTACTTGGAACGATCGTACGATGGCAATTGAAAACAGCGCGTCAAAAAAACTTGGCCGCCTCAATAGATGTAAAATATATTTCACTCCATTGCAATCACTCCACATTTATAAGTTCTATATTCGTCCTTGTATGGAGTATTGTTGTCAAGTTTGGGGCGCTGCATCTGTTACCATCTTGGGTCTTTTGGACTCTATACAAGAGCGTGCTTTGCGAATTGTGGGTGATTAAAATTTAACATCAAATCATGATTCCCTACACAACCGTCGTACTGTAGCTGATCTAGTTGTTTTTTACAAATATCGTCACCAGAAGTTCTCGAATGAAATCAGATCCATTATACCACAAAACCATATTCTTTTTTCCCATTTAAATTATCAATTTGTGCAAACAGTCAAACTGTTACTATTACTCACTGTTCTAGTGACAGAATGCAGTGGGATGCAGTGCATCTTTGTCCATACATTGCATAAATGGAATGCTTTGAATGAATCAATAGTCTCGGGGACGTTCAACCTACGAAAGTTTAGAAGAAGCGTGCGTCAACACCTCAGAACGCATGTTATTGTGAAACCTATGTCTTAAAAGGTATCTATGTGTTGTTGTGACAAATATTGTAATTCCTATAACACAACACTTTTTAATAAAAAAAATTTTTTGGACTCCCTCTCAAATTTTTTCTGTGTGCGCCCCTGCACGAGGGTAACCTTGCCCGACAAAAATTTGTCTGCTATTGTCTGGTCCGATAACCCAAACATACCAAAATGTCAGTTGTCGGACTCGACAATAGCAAACACGTATTGGCTGGACAAGCTTACCCTCTTGTTCTAAAACAAATTTCCAACCCCCACAGTTATAAAAAAAATGTGGTAGCAAATTTACAAAATCGCGGGCAATCGGCATTTTTCGGAGCTTGCCGAACGCAAAAGCAGCCAATTTGAGAAAAATCGCTGAACAAATGTTTTCGGGCTCGTTAAGGACAAGCGCCTTACGAAGTATATAATAAGTGGTAATCATCACATGGAATCAGCGCCGGCCCAGGGACTATTGTCTCAACTACATCGTTCTATAAGTGTACAGTTATTGAAACAATTTGGTAGTTCGATTCGCCATATCTGTCCGCACGGTAAAGTTGAGACAACTGCATTTCGTTTGGAAATAGAACATGTTTTTTTCAGTGTACCATTGGTCTAATGACAATTTAAAATTTTTAAGTTTTATTTTTTGATTTTATTTTTAGAAGACTCAATCGATGTTACAAACGATGAAGAACCTGAACATACCATCAACAAATCAATGATATCCGTACCAAATTTCGTAAGTCATTCATTATACGGTCACACACAGGTGTGTTATATATTAAGACCGCAATATTTATCTAGTAAAAACTGTATGCATTTTATTTCAGGAAACTGTTTATGAAACAAGTGCACGACTTTTGTTTATGGCTGTGAAATGGGCGAAAAATCTTCCAAGCTTTGCAAGTTTAGCTTTTCGTGACCAAGTTATATTACTGGAAGAATCATGGTCCGAATTATTTTTACTAAATGCAATTCAATGGTGTATGCCTATTGATGCTTCTAACTGTGCATTATTCTCAGTATCAGAACACTGCTCAAATATAAACGGAATAATAAAACAACCACACATTGCTCAAGATATTAGAACACTTCAGGATACATTATGTAGATTTAAATCAGTTCTAGTTGATCCCGCGGAATTTGCTTGTTTAAAAGCCATTGTTTTATTTCGTTCAGAAACAAGAGGACTTAAGGATCCAGCGCAAATCGAAAATTTACAAGATCAGGCCCATGTAAGTATTCCAAAGTCAAATAAATAATTTGATTTTGATTTTTTTCAATTTTTTAGTTATTTTTATTTCAGGTTATGCTATCACAACATTGTAAAGCACAGTTTCCTGGACAAATAGCACGTTTTGGACGGTTGTTGTTAATGTTACCACTTTTACGAACTGTTAACTCACATAAAATTGAATCTATATATTTTCAAAGAACTATAGGCAATACACCAATGGAAAAAGTTTTATGTGATATGTATAAAAATTAATTTCCCTTAGAACATTTTAAATAATATTTTTTTCTAAAATAATGAAAGATAATGATTTTTTTCATATACTTGATGTGATAGGATGGGAGAGCCGCTATTAAGATATTGTTTTTGTTTATAAATTAAATTAATATTTAAGCTAGGCAATTACTTGTGTTAAATAGAAATAATGTTATATTATATTTAATGTCGACGTTTATACTTTATCATATTTACATTATAAAGCATTTTGTTTTTTGTGATTCATTTTCAATCAATCAATTTTTCAACAAATTAAAAATCTTGAAATAAACTTATATGTGTTTATAGCAGTATATTTTATTTTTTCTTTTTAAATAAAAAGTGCTGTGTTATAGGGTTTTAAATATGTGTAAAAAACACATAAATACCTTTTAAGACGTAGGTACACCAACCACTTGCGCTATAAGGTGTTGAAACCACCTGAGACTAT
>CAVNZG010001207.1:0-102138 GCA_963693315.1 Diogma glabrata
TTTGAATACAAATATTTCAAAAAATTTAATAAATTTAGAATTTTTGGAATCTTTTTTATCAATTTGTTTTAAAAACAGACCTCTGCAGTTAGAGGTTCCTGAGTGAGTGGCTCCAACAAAAAAGTTTGCAAAAAAAAATTTTTTTTTTAAACAACCGGCACTCTCACGGTCGCATTTAAAAGGCCAGATCAAAAAACCTTTTCTAAAAATGTGCGTTTTATAAATATCTTGGACAAGTTCGTAAATCAGCCCAATCCAACACATGGTTAAGAAACTAGAAGCTTTATACTAGAAAAAAACTCTGTTTTTTAGATCCGTTATAACGGCCGTTTGGATTCTAATATTTTTAAAAACTTCATAAATTTAGACTCTTTGAAGCCTTTTTAATCAGTTTCTTTCAAAAAAAAGACCTCTGCAGTTGGAGGTTTCTGAGTGAGCGGCTCCAACAAAAAAGCTTGTAAAACACAAAATGCGTTTGAATCAACCGGCGCTCTCACGGTTGCATTTGTGGAGCCAGTTAAAAAAACTTTCTTAAAAATGTGTGTTTTATTAATATCTTGGACAAGTTCGTAAATCAGAAAAATCTGACACATGGTTAAGGAACTATAGGCTTTATACTAGAAAAAAAGTGGTTTTTTTAATCCGTTATAACGGCCGTTTGAATACTAATATTTTTAAAATCTTCATAAATTTAGAATTTGTGAAAACATTTTAATCCGTTTCTTATAAATACAAACCTCTGCAGTTAGAGGTTTTTGACTTGTTGGCTTCAACAAAAAAGTTTGCAACAATCCCCAACTACAATTTCCAAAAACCTTATAACAGTCAATGTCAACCTTATAACAGTCAAAAATAAAAAATTTGAATAGAAGAAATTAATTTTTTTTTCTTAGAAATAAACTATTTTGATATTTTGCAGTAATTGCACGACATATGATATAGAGTAGGTTTGTGTCATAAATTGTCACACACATGTTCTGTGGTAGATTTGATATTTGTTTGTTGCAAAATTGGGATAGATATAATTTTGCTTGTAGGTAGCTAATTTTCTTTTTAAAATTTGTTCAATATCTGTTTGAAATTAGTTTGTTTTGTTTAAACTAATCTGATACATCAGATTCTACTGGCACACAAAACTGTCTGATCTCGAAATCTACCTATTTCTAGCGGATATACGTGCCGCTTGGACTTTTTTTCTTTTATTTTCTATTAAATAAATTTAATTACAAATTAAAAAACATTATATCAAAACTTAAATTGAATATATTAAAATTGCATTATAAATATTTTTTATTTTACTATTAATTTATATCAAAAAACAAATTTTAGAAACGTTGAAACTTAAATTCAAAAATAACCATAAATTCAAAACAAAATTATCCTGTTATGCGCGTGTCAAGAAAAAATATTGTTTTATCCTTTGTTTTATAGAAGAAAAAGAAAGAAAAAATCAGAGAATAGAATTTTATTCTCGAATTCATTTGTTGTTCTATCCTGATTCATACAATACAAACGATGATTTATCCGAAGATTTATAGATCAGTCTTCTCTGAGCCTTTTATGGCTAAATCAGGGGTACCTCAAGGTAGTCATTTGGGACCACTGATTTTTATTTTAGCTATTAATGATGTTTCACTTGTAATTAAATACTCTAAAATTTTAGAATATGCTGATGATATGAAAATTTCCCGTAATATTTCGTCAACTTTGGACTCAAATATTCTACAGAGCGATTTAAATGATTTCTTCACGTGGTGCACAAAAATTTCTTGTAACTAAATGTTTCTAAATGTTAAAAGATTATATTTTCTAGGAAAAAATATAAACTACATAATCGCGGTTATACTATCAATGGCGATATAATATCAAGAGCGCATTTAATTAGAGACCTAGGCGTTAAATGTGATAGTGAGCTTAATTTTAGATCCCATATCGACAACATTGTTATTTGTTAGTCTGGCCACCTCAGTACTTGGTTTCATTAAACAATGGTCTAAAGAATTTTCTGACCCTTATGTCACGAGGGCTCTCTATTTATCCATCGTTAGATCACTGTTTGAATATGCTTCTCAAGTTTGGTCGCCCTATCACCACGTACATATCAAAAGAATTGAAGCTGTCCAACGCAGATTGCGTTTTGCACTTAGAGGTCTTCCTTGGGCTGATCCACACAACTTGTCTCCATATCTGGATCGACTTAGGCTTCTTGGTTTGCACAGTCTGCAGAAACGTCGTGAAATAGCTGACGTTGTTTTTGTCCATCAAATTTTGACGGGTGCTGTTAATTCCTCAATTTTAGAATTCTTAAACATTAATATCAATTATCGTGCAACTAGGTATGTTTCTTTATTTAGAATTGATTTTCATCGCACAGATTATGGTAGAAATGAGCCTATCACAAGAATGCTACGGAACGTGAATAAAAATGCTCAATACTTCGATTTCCAACACAGTAAATATAGCTCGATAGCTCGACTAGTGCCATCTGCATGATATCTTTTATACCTCTTATAGTTTTCCCCCCTCTTTCTTTTTTTTTTTCGTTTTTGACTGTTGCTTTTTGCATGGTTTTGTATTTTTTAAGTGTCTTAGTGCCTTTGTGTTTAATAATCGGATTTTTTTTTCTCTTTGTATGAGTGCGCATTATGTTTTTACCTTTCTACTTGTATTAAGTATTGTGACTTCTATGCATGTTGTTCTCTTCGGTCCTACTAACACTAAAACTGAGCCTTGTCTGGGACAAGGTGAATTCAAAGTAGCGATATAAAATTATTCCGATCATTTATCTATATATGTATTTTTACACGTTGTGTATTTGTACGTGGATATTTATATGGTTGAAAGGCTCTTATTGTGTTATTACCTATAACATAATTCGAGCTGAAAGTGTGAGCAAGCGCTGTTGAAAGTCTGTTGTTTATGTATCTAGCAGTATTCACATATATGGCATCAAAGCTGATCCATTTAGAACTCGGTCACCGATCTATCCGCCGAAATATTCCTGGCAGCATTGTCGAGGTTCCAAAATCGTCGCAGCGTATGTAGTGACAGTGATCATTCTCCATGACACCATAAAAAACCAAAAAATTGGAGAGATAATTGGAAATTGGGCAGGAGCACACGGAACAAATTGTGCCGGATGGAAAATCTTTCCTATCCATCTTCTTTCCATTCGTCACATTTCCCCATTCTCTTAATTGGATTTCATTTCAAAATTATAAAAAAAACCGTCTTCAAAATTTATCTCAAATCTATTTGTTTCATAAAAATTGGTTGATATCTTACAAACAATAAAATTTGATGGAAATAATATTTGCATTGTATTACATTGCAAATTTATTACACAAAACTAAAGTAAATGAACTAATTGACGACACATGAATTACGTTAAACTAATTAATGTGTCGATATTAAGTTTCATTAACCTTGGTGTGTAAGTAAATTGAATTTTATTTAATTGTAATTTGAAAACCAATCAAATTACAAATTTTATTATATTTTTTTTTAATTAATTGGCAAAAATGTTTAAAACAATTCTTTTTACTAATGGAATAAAAATTTATTGGTTTAATCGGGGAGTCGAGTCTGGAATTTTGAAGTGGGCATATGTCCCATTTAAATTCCATTATTTTTTTTAAGTATTTATCGGTATCGAGTATAGTTTGTAGTACATATCGGTTTTAGTTGTGGTTTTGTAGTTTTGTAAGGTTTGTTTTGTTTTGGTGGTGTAGTGTATGCATTGTGTTTTGTGCAGATAAATTGTCCTATTCATTTTAAGAAAAATAAATGAAAGAATTTGACAATAAAAGTATGTTGTAATTAAAGAAATAATATAATAAGAAAAACCACACCTATAAGAAAACAATTTTAAAATAAAAAAGTTAGTGGTTAAGGGTATAAAACTAAAACTGTTAAAGCTAAGATACGTAATTGTATAATTAATACGATATGAGTATACTATATACTACTAGTTAATGTGCTCGACTGTTTGAAAAGGATAAATAAAAATTAAATTGTGGAAATTAAACAACATTAATTCCTGTGTTTCAATTAACCAAGAAGCCTCCAGAGTAACCAGTTGATTTGCAGCAAGGTCTTAATAAATATATCGATGCAGAGCTGTCTGAAGCCTCCAGAGTAGCCAGTTGGTAGCAAGATTCATATTGGAATATCGGTGCATAGCTGTCTGAAGGTATGGGTTTTTTATTTATTTTTGTGGTGTTAAGTATAAATTAAATATGTGTTAATTTTAAATTACTATGGTGTGAGATGAGGTTCGTCAAACCTCTGGGTTCCCTTCTTTCCAACGTTTCCATACTTGCCCTGTTAAAATGAATTGTGCTCCCAGTTTTGTTCGTAAACCGTCATGGTTTCGAATTGATTTTGTTTGATTAATATATGTATGGCAGTCCCTTACATCGAGATGCGTGTAGCCAAACCCCACCCCAGTCTGAGCAAAAGTCGTGGAATGACTGCCTGTGGCTACACAAAAACGCATCCCGATATTTCTTATATTTCCGGCGGGTTATTTTCAGATATTCAGTTGGGTGAAAAACATAGTTGTAGACGTTTCAATGTCCCAATTAATTTCAATTTCATGGACAATCTCTTGTCTTCCGATGTTTGGAGACCATGTCAATCACCCAGCATCTTTAAAACCAGCCTGCCGGTTATAATTGGTACTTTGTTCCACCATCCGCCCCTAATTTCAACGGCTTGGGCCACAGCCACAGCGAAATCGACCAAATTTCAACGTGTGTTACGTGATGTTAACCCACCTATGAAAAACCATACCCGTTTTTGACGCAGATTGGAGTAACCTTAAACGCCAGACCTCTTTGTAAACTAGCAGATGATGACATGAGTTCCCTTACAATTGAACATTTTTTAATTGGGCAACGCTCCACTTTACAACCTGAACCTGATCTCCAACACCTCAAGATATCCCGACTATAACGATGGCAATTAATGCAGCAGCATTCAAAAATGTTGTAAACGTTTGTACCATGAGTACCTAACTTCGCTTAACTGTCTCACCAAATGGCAACGCAAGAGCATAGAAATCAATATTGACGATATTGTTTTGCTAGACAGTGAAAATTTACCTGCAGGACAGTGGCCACTAGGACGAATCGAACAAGTTTACCCAGACAAAGATAATCTTATTCTAATTGTTATCATAAAGACTTCGAAAGGAACATACAAGCTGCCGATCACGAAAATATCGATCATTCCAAGTTTTGACTCAAGTATGTCACCCGAGGTGGTATGTTGGGATAACTCAAATGAACCAGTTGAAATACAATCTTTAAATTATATAATGATCAGTGCATCATCATAAGAATCCCCCTAATTAAATTATGAACAACATCCACTAGATTGGGTTTCAAAATTCTTTCAAAAATATTTCAAAATTCGAAGTGTACACAACTTTTGTGACACACTGTGATTCTTAAACTGTAAATTGTAAAATAATTTAATTGTCCACATAATTATCTCTCTTATTAATTTGGAGACTAAGTCATCAAAGTCTAAACTCTAAGCATTGTGAAACAAAATAATTATAATTTTAAATCGAAAATAAATTAAAACAACTAAACATTAGAGGTTTTACTTTTACTGATCGGCGATAATACCTGAAATCAACAACGGTTTTAAAAAATCATTTTCATTTTTTTAGTCATGAGATCATTTTACAACCAGATCATTCAGTCAGCCGATCATCAGATCATCAGATTATCAGATCATCAGATCATCAGATCATTAGATAATCAGATCTTCAGAACAGCACATCTAATTCCATCAGATCATGTTAATTTTTAGAACAACAGTCCTTCTGAATGTACTGTAGCTGGTGGTTGGCTCAAATGTAAATTCTTACAATTAATATATGTTGATAAATATGTTTCGCATTTACAAGTTAGCATACGGTACAAATGCTAGTGAAAATTCAAGACAAGAAAAAAATGTGTCCACTAACAGACAAAAATAAAAATAAACTAAATCCTAATTAAATTTTATAATTGCTAAAATAAAAATCAACATGAAATTAAAAAAAAATTCTTTCAAATGAAATCTAATTTCAAATCGATCTATTAAAACCAAAATACTCTAAAATTTAATCTCATTTTCATGTTTCCAAACTATTTTCCTCTTACACAAAAAAGTAAAATCAATTTAATGTTTTTTTTGTCCGAAAAACTTAAAATTTCACCACAAATAAAGAAAATTAAAAACAGAAATGAAAGAAACTAAAACGGAATAAAAACAGACATTGTGGTTGCAATTTCCTACAAAACAATGGACGTGATCCAGCAAAGTTTAAAAAAAATATATGAATCAAACGAACAATTTATTTGTTGTCGATAGTTGGTTTTCTTCTATTATAATTTTTTTTTTATTTTCCTAGAGAAATATTAAAAATATAATTTTATTTTATGTTCGATGGAAAAACAAGGTGAAAATTTAATGATAATATAAATAAAAAATACAATTGAAAATGGATTTGTTTAGATTTTATTTTTATATTTCATTTATCAAAAGTCACGTAAGTTTACATTATTTTGTTCGATGACGACGTTTTCCTGACGTTTTACTGACCTGATTGATCTTCAAAACTTAAATTTTTGGAATGTTTTAAAAATTTCCACGTAAAAGTTAAAAAAAAAAGTTTTAGAAGTAAAAAATGAAAATGTTTTTATATCAAGATTCCATTTTGTTTTTTTGTCTATTTTTCCTTAAATTCTATGTTATAGAACAGTTTTCGCCTTTCCAAATAAAAGTGTGAAAATGTTTTAAATATTTTCTTTCCAAGAAAATTCTGAAGTTATTTAATTAAAAAAAAATTAAAAATTTCGCATAATATTATTTTATGAAATTTTAAATGTTTATTTAACAAAAAAAAAATTTAGAATTAAATGAGCGGAACAAAAAAATATGTTTAAATTAAGCAGGAAGAAAAAACTTATTTAGATAATTTAAGGAAAATATTTGAGATTGAGCAATTCTATAATTTTGTTAAAAATTTTTCGTCTATTTTAATTCGATTATTTAGAATTACAAAAGTTAAGTCATTTGAAATGGAAAAATTAAATTTTTGTTTGATTGGAGATAATTTTTTTTTAAATTTTTATAACACCTTAAAATGTAAAGCTGAACAATAAGGGACAGCAACCCAAATCTAAAATACGAAGGGATTAGGTTTCAAGAAACTAAGACATCGACTTTTGTTAAGGGTTTCATGTATTGTTTTAGTAGAAGAATATTAAGATACAATTGCATCCTTTTTCTTCCTTTTTTTTATTTGAGTTTATTTGAAGGTTGGAGGTTTTGGGCGTTGGGCGTTATGCGAGCACAACCAGTCAACAACCATGATTCAAAAAATAATATTGGCTGATTCATGGACGGGCTTGGATAGTGACGAAGCAAACTTAATGTGCTGACTAAATTATCGACTTAATTATCCAGTGAGACATCTTTTAGGAACAGTTCAAAAATATCAGGTCGTTCAAACATAAATATTGTTTTTTACAAAAGTTGTAATAGGTGAAAAGATGCATTTGCGCTGCCCGGAAATTGAGAGAAATTTTATGAGTGAATTCAGTTTTGGTTACATGAGTGATCACTAATAGGTACAGTTGGCAAATATCAGAATATTGCAGACATATATGTTATTTCGTTCAAAACAAATAATTATCTTTTTAAAAGAAACATTTACGCTGAAAGGAACAGATTGGTCGGAAAATATTAAATGTCGGTTTTTCTTAAAAGCTGTAATTATTGAAAAGAACCATTTTCACTTAATGGAGAGGTTTTCTAAAAGTTTTCTGGAATAATTAGAACATTTGGGTTAAAAATTACAGCTCGTGTCCCAGATTCCTGTGATGTTTTCTGAAGCAATAGCAAAAGTTTAAATTGGTAAACTCTTACTGCAGAGATTTTTGACAAGTTTGCTGAGTATATCGGTGTTTTGCTTTATTTCGTTTCTGTCATTATATCAATTGATGATCAATTATAATTTTTCGACAACGTAATGGTGTTCCGTGTTAGGATAGTAATAAATTTCTTATCAAAAATAAATTACTTGTACTTTCTAAAGAGTTTTATGTTAAATATATACATCGCTGACCACAACTTAAAATATTATCCTCACAAAAGCCTCTTGCCGAAGGTCGATATATTAAACCTTAACACCGACTGAATTCTTGATATTGCGGAGCCTGTAGATTTCAGTCCTGCCATGTTTTTTATTTAAAATTGTTAAAATTGTAGCAATTTGTGTAATAGTAAAAATTGGTTACAAATTCTACTCGCTAAACTTATTTTTTTAAGCTACCAAACATTTACAAATTTTGGCCGCCTCGGCTTACAAAATGTGTATTTGCTTAACAAAATGCTTTTTGCATAAAAAATGTAGTGCTTCATCATTTTAAACAGCAAAATAAATTTTTTAACAGTTTTATCAATGCATATTCTACATAGCACTATGCAAAAATTGTGATACTTTGTTGTGAAGCGGCAAACAAATTTTCCTGGATCGTGACAAATTTGCCTGGACTATATCAAAATCTGCTGAAATTCTAACAATTCACCTATAATCTCTAATCCATCAATATAGACAGTAAGCATGTGGCATCATGTCAGCTAAACCTTTGCAAAAATCTTCTGATGACGATTTCAAATGGAGGATGAATCGACCCAGCATCACCAGTTTTAAGTTGTGTTGTTGATAGTCATGGTCGTAATGACCAGCACCCACAATCCAGTCACTGATGATGAAAGCATACGATTTTTTCCTAGCCTTGTCCCGTTACATCCAAATTTGAGAGGCAAGGAATTGTCACATCTTATAGTAAGTCAACTAAAGAATGACTGACACCTGCGTCATCATGTGTTTATCAAAACAAAAAAGGGAGAACATATTTTCTGTATCCAAAAAAATTTTGTAAAAAAGCAAAAACAAATTAATTTTGTCAAAAAAATATTTCTTCAAAAACATTTTTACTGGAAATATTTTTTAAAGGTCTTACATTTCGGCGCCATTTTGTTTCACGTGGTATGTACTTCTCACACTTGATTTTATTTTCAAGATATTTTTTATATTTTACAAGGAGTGAAATATTATGTAATTCCTAACGTTGTTCATTGGTTAATAGAAGTTTGGATCACTCATTTTTATTTATTTTCTTAGAATGATTTTTCTTTTTACAATTATACTATTAGACCAGGGTCGATAATTTTTGTAAACAAAAAAAATAATAGTAGGATCAAACCCATTAGAAAAGGAGGAGAATATTATAATAATGAAAGGAAAAATAATTTACGGGCGATCTGAGGTCGGGAAGGGGAAGGGGTGAGTTTTTAAGGGTAAAAAACAGTTTATCTCGATTTCCAGCAAAACTAAAAGTCCTATGGGAAAAATTTGAATGGCAAAGTTGTAGGTAATAAAAAGATCTAAAACTTTGATACAAACACTTTTTTCACATAACCTCAAAATTTATGTGAAAAATTCAAAAAACCAAGGTTTTGGTTTTTTATTCTTATCTTTTACAAAAAAATTTTTTTTTTCACGAAATTTGGCGAAAACTTACCTTTTTATGTCCCAAATACGCTGTAATTTATTTGATTTGAAATATTTATTTTCTCACCTTATTTTGAATTAATATCGAAAAAGCACCCTTATTTTCAATCGAAAATTCACCCGTCAAAATCTCAGCTTTTTTCAAAAAGTTGGTATGCTTTCTGTTCGTTGAAATTCTTATTTTCCGATGATGAAAAAAAAAAATATATTACTATAGTAAATCTTCTCAGAAAATGTAAAAAATGAAATGAATTTTCGATTGAAAATTAGGGTGCTTTTTCGATATTAATTCAAAATAAGGTGAAAAATAAATATTTCAAATCAACTACAGCGTATTTGGGACATAAAAAAGTAAGTTTTCACCACATTTCGTGAAAAAATTTTTTTTTGTAAGAGATAAAAATAAAAAACCCAAAAACTTGGTTTTTTGAATCGAAAATTCAATTCATTTTTTGCATTTTCTGAGAAGATTTACTACAGTAATAAATTATTTTTTTTTCACCATCGGAAAGTAAAAATTTCAACGAACAGAAAGCATACCAACTTTTTGAAAAAAGCTGATATTTTGACGGGTGAATTTTCGATTGAAAATTAGGGTACTTTTTCGATATTAATTTAAAAAAAGGTGAAAAAATACATATTTCAAATCAAATAAATAACAGCGTATTTGGGACATAAAAAGGTAAGTTTTCACCAAATTTCGTGAAAAAAAAAAAAATTTTTGTAAAAGATAAAAATAAAAACCAAAAACTTGGTTTTTTGAATTTTTCACATAAATTTTGAAGTGATGTGAAAAAAGTGTTTGTTTCAAAGTTTTAGATCTTTTTATTACCTACAACTTTGCCATTCAAATTTTTTCCATGGGACTTTTAGTTTTGCCGGAAATCGAGTTAAACCGTTTTTTACCCTTAAAAACTCACCCCTTCCCCTTCCCGACCTCAGATCGCCCGTAAATTATTTTTCCTTTCATTATTATAACATTCTCCTCCTTTTCTAATGGGTTTCATCCTACTGTTATTTTTTTTCACTTTTTATTATTTTTAATGGCTTCTCCCCTGGTCTATATAGCAGTAAACAATATATGCTATAGCAGTATATGCCACAGTTGTATATAGTTATACGACAACCGATGAAAATTAAATATACAATCACTGACGCCATATGGTTCGTAAAGTTTTATTTCGTTTCTTTTAATTTTTTATAGCAAATTTTAAAACGAAAAACAAAGAAATTCTTCGATTATAATTACAATAATTTTATTAAATTCCTATTCCTATTCGTATTCCTAATCGACTTTTATTATAGATACCTACGGTGTCTATTTACCAAGGGTTTTAACATTTTAAGACTAGTATGAATTAACAGTTATGTGCGGACTCACTAAGGAAAGATCTCTAATTTATCACAGAATAATTTGCATTTGCAAGACCACATAAAATTGAAGAATTTAAAACAAATATAATATATAAAAATACAAAAAAAAATTAACTTAAGTGTGTTGATAGATTGTTGAATGGTGCCTGCTGGTGACGACTTTCGTACTTGTATTTCGTCTGAGTTTCCCCCAATTTAACCTTCTATAGATTCGTTCCACAACTCTGTACGTCCATATCAACATATGGCTCCAATCCAAACGTGAACCTTCAACAATCTTCAACAACCTTTCAAACTGGCGGACGTTAATCTATTCTGGAGTAACACTGTAATTTCGGCCCAACTTGTTGAGGATTCCAAAAACTTGTGGCACCCTAGCATCGTTTATACAGCAAAGCGGTTAAGTTCTTAAACGATTCACTTCCATTATACAATTCCATAAAAGCAATTATAGATCCAGTACATAACTGCAAATATATCCACGGTTGTCTGAGGAACTTTTATTTTATTGTACCGACCGTGAATTAACCGACGAAACGATACATCGATTCGATAGAAGAAAAAGGAATAGAAAAGAAATAAGAACACTATATTTACAATAACATATTGATTTCACACAATAGTTTTGTTTTATTTTGAATAACAATATAATTTACACTATATAATAGTACACTTATATAAGTAATGATTTTAAAACTAGATTTTTAATTTCTTTTCTTTTATTTCGAAAAACAACTATAAACATTTGTTTTTTGCTTTATTTTACCGAATTACATTTCAGATATTCGAATATCCACCAACGACCCGAAACATTATTTTTAATTTAAATCTCAATTGCAACTCCAACAATTTTTAAAATATTTTTCTTTATATAATTTTTAAAATTATTAAATAAACATGAGAGAATGCGTTTCAATAAAGAAATTTTAAAATGAGAAAACATTTTTTTAGTATGTTTCATCACAACAAAAATTAAACGAAAAGGGTTTATAAAGAGACTGCAAGTTTAACAAAAACAATTACAACCTTGATGACTCTACAGCAAGTCTAAAATTAAGTACGCTTCCCAATCATAATAAACAGTGTTAATGAAAAGTGCAAGGAAGTCGTATCACTAATGAAAAATGAAAATGGGTGGTGGCGGATTACTATTATAGTCTTTACTGTAAGCGCAGCCGTGGCTGTTTGAACTACGAAGAGCTATATTCGCAATCAACCACCTTTATTCCAAACTCATGGGTTCTTATTAGATGGTAGGTTTTTGTTCATAAGATTCATGTTAGACATCGCGTAATTTGGCAGGCATAACAGTGTTTCCTTTATACTTTCTGAACTGATCAATTTCCCGTGCAAAAAGCATATCCATGTTCCTTTAATGCTTATCTTCAACTATTCAAGACAAATAGGCATCTTCACCTATACGAATTACAAAACATACACGTTAGATTTAAAAAGTTTCAATTAAACCTTCCATCCCATCCCCTCCCCCAAGTTGTCAATTGTTGTCCAAACGGGCAGAAAGTATTGATCTCATGCAATCCTTTTATCTTAAAAGTAAAGTGTTTATGCTTCACCAATTCAAAATGATTACATTCGCAACATTGCATTAAACGTCCTAGATTTAAATGAAATCAATAATTTAAATTAATAAATTATTGTTAAATTGAATCACCAAACAATCTTTTTAGTAAGTATATTTATTTATTGACGCGTTTCGAATATTAAATATTCATCATCGGTACAAAAAATATGACTAAATCTAAATAAAAACAAATATTCATTCTTTAAATTTTGATTGAAAAAATGGCATACTAACATTTAATGAATTAAATAGTTTAAAATAATTTTCATACGTATAAAATTTACTTGTTTTTTAAAAAATATGACATACTGATCAAAATACTATGAATAAAATAAAAATGAATTGAATTTTTAGAATGAAAATTTACAAAATCGAATTATACAAAATATTTGAAATTAATAATAATTGGTCGTTTAAAATTAAATTTGGAGATTTTTTGTCCTAGATTTGCTTTGATATACTTATTTAATAACTCAAGCTTAATATAAAGTTGATTCACGACTATTTTACTATTGTGACGTCATCAATGAGATACTGTACTGTATGCATTTTATAGATAATTAAATAATTTATACATAATAACAAACAAGGTTTGTGATTCTGTAGAGCTTCGGGAACAGTAATGCGAAAAGATTGAATGTGGTTCCATTTAGATTGACATTGTATGGCGTTTATATATGGCGATTGAACAGATGGCATTTTGTATATTTTGTATAATTCACACTGCATTGGTCCCAATCACCACGGAAATGTTTAAAAACTAAAAAATTATTTTTTAGCTGAAGCACAGAGCCTCAAAGGCTTAGAATTGTGAATTGATTATATTGATAAGATATTGTTGTTAGTCAGAAGCTTACTTCTACGCCATATATAATCTAAAAGTCAAGAAAAGTGAGGCTGAAATTTCAAAGCTCTGAGATATCAATACGTCAGTCTACGATCAGCGTTTTATATATACTAATGAGGCTGATACGGGGCCTTTGATTTTTGGCTTAAGCAGCCATGTGTAATAAAAATAAGATTCGTTGCAACAAAACTGTCATTTTTGTTCAGAAATGTACAAAACTAACACAAAACATGAATGCGTTGCCGGTAAAATTATAATAAATAGACACTAAATAAAATTAATAACATGAAATGGAGCAAAACGGGAATTAAATTCATTCTCCATTTAGAGTTCATAATTTTAAGTTTTCTGAAAAATTGACATCTAATCTGTCAATTACTAATATTTACCAACTGCTACTTATGGTCCAGAAAAATATGTCGAACACCTCTTTTTTTAGCATTTAGTATTTTATTTAAACATTTCAACCGACACAAGCCAATATTTTTCAGCCAACTCCTCCTATTTGTCCAAAAAATTTTTGCAGAAATCATCGTCATGTAGGGCAAATGCTTCTTTTGAATAGTTACAAATGTTTTAGAAAAACGATATAAAATCTCTAAATATTTTATACTTTCAGTCCCAACTCTGCCAATTTTTTTTTTTTTGAATAAAATGTGTTGTGCTATAGGGTTTACAATTAGTATCACAACAACGCATAAATACCTTTTAAGACCTAGGTCTAGACCTAGGTCCCACAACAACTGGCATTCTAAGGTCATGATGGACGCTTTTTTTAAATCTCTGCGGGTTGAAGTCACCTGAGACTAAGGATTCCGGCAAACTATTCCATTTGTATGCAGTTCGGACAAAGAAGTCTTTCTGCGATCTGCCAGTATGACAGCGTGGGATCTCGACCGTTTGACTGGTTGCGGTTGCCGATTGTCGAGTGGAACGGGGTAAGAATAAGTTTGGGGCATGATGCTGCTGATTTCACCTGAGCACTGTTGTTGACGATATTTGTAAAAAACAACGAGGTCAGCCACAGTGCGACGATGTTGTAGGGAATCAAGTTTTGATGTCATATTTCGATCACCCGCAATTCGTATAGCCCGCTTTTGAACAGAGTCCAGGAGGGCCAAGATGGAAACAGAAGCAGCACCTCAAACTTGACAACAGTACTCCTTACAGGGACGAATATAGGACTTATAAACATGGAGCAATTGGTATGGAATGAAAAAAAATTTATTTTTTTTTTGGTGAGAAAGTTGGTTCAAAAAGAATTGGTTCAGAAAACATACAAAAATCCTCTACTTTAAGCGTAAACGCTTCTTTTTAATTGTTACAACTTTTGTGAAAAAAAAACGACATTTAATCTGACACGACCTGAATTAAACGTTTTCCATTATAGGTTTGTCAAAAAAATTGGGTAGTAAAATGTATTTTAATTTTTTTAATTTTTTTAATAAACTTACGGTACAGCTACCGAACCCATCGTTCTTTTGCTTCTTACAATTTGAAAACCGTTCTTAGAAATATATAGATGTTTGAAATCGCCTAAGAAGTTTTCTAGTTTTCGTTGGACGTAAATTCGACAGACAGACGACGTTTATTTTATTGCTCATAAGAATCGTTATGAATGCAAAACTTGATCTACATCGGATACTGTCATATCATGGAAAAATCATACCATCGAAAATCGTTCCATCGAAAAATATCAATAAATTGAAAAATAAACAATCATGCTATCGAAAAATCCAATAACCAAGAATCACAAGATCGAAAAACAAAACACTAAAAGTGTCAAATACATTGTCAAATAATCCTTGCATTGAAAGATTGTTGCAACGAAATTTTTCCGATGTACTAGAAAAGAAAATTCCTTTCAGTAAAAAATCGGATGAGCGAAAAATAGGGTATATCCTACTCAGTGATAGGAATATTGTAAATAATTATATTGATTTATATTTGATTTCCATACATTCGATCTTTTGTGAATATTTTCTAATAATTGTGTTCTAACTGTTTATAATTAATTATAATTGAATAACTCACAAACTATATAAAATTTCAAATTTGTTACGCATCGTAAATAGTTAATAGGAAATGAGATAATATACAAAAAATTTCTGGTAACATTATTCAATAAAGTTGATGGATGAGCTCCGCGCTACACTCTCAAATCAAACCAAAAACCCAAAAACTTGAAGCAATGGAATAGAAATATAATACAAATCAATATAACTACTAGAAGATATACTGTCGCCTATATCTGGAATTTTAATTTGCAATATTTTTATCTGTGAGGAGAGCATACAATGTTTTTCGATGTAATGATTATTTTATTATAACGAAAATTTTCGATGTTATGATATTTCGAAAATATGATTTTTTATTCTATTTTATAAATTTCGATCATCTGATTTTTCGATTTGATGCATTAAATTTTCGATTTTATGGTTTTTGGTAATGTGATGTTTCGATGCAATAACTTTTCGACGAAATGAACTTTCAGATGCCTGATGTTTATGATATTTCGATCGAATGATTTTTCAATTTCAAAAACTTTTCAATGATATGATATTCGGTGGTATGATCTTTTGGTCTACTGATTTTTGGTTCTAAAACATGATTTGATTTTTCACAGCATCGGAAAATGAGATGAGATGAGATGTGAGTTTATCTACACAGGGGAAAAAGTCAAAATTTAAACTTGACCATTTTTGATTATCCTGAAACTTGGTGTATAAACACTAAACAGTGAGGATTTTTAATGTTTCTAAAGTGCATCATTTGAGCATACGATGCATTAAAAATACAACATTTGCCAATCCGATTTAATAAGGAAATAGCCGTTTTTGAGCAATATTAAGAACGGTTTTATCGATTTAATTCATACTATTTGGTTTAATAGGTAGTAAATTAATATTTAAAAAAAAATTAATTAAACAACTTTACAATAAATTTTAAAACAAACACTAAAAAACTTTTTTAAAGATGGCTCCAGAGTCAAACTACAATTAATTTTTTATTTCTTTTGTTGTAGAAATGCTTTAAAAAAAGCGAAATCGAAATATGTCGTAAAATATCTTGGATGGGAAAATTTTCCCAGCTCCAGAGATATTACTTATCACTTAAAATGATTTTCGTTATTGGGGATTTTTAGAGTATTATTAAATTTTTTTTAATTATTACAATAATTTTAAACAAACAAATGAAGTAAATATTTTTGTATGCTTATAGCTGTAAATAATTGCGCTATTATATTTTTGCTGCGTGTTTACCAAATTTGATAGATGTTGAAGTTGGCTGAAGAGATGATCCAGAGGCGACTGCTAGAGGCGATATGAATTGCTGAGATGAGTTTTGGTATACAGTAAATTTAACCAATGAAGCTTCCAAATTTTAAATTATACATGTTATCATTTGACAGATCAGCTCATCAAATTTTACGCTTATTAACAGGTGAAATATAGTTATCTTTTTTTTAACCTTCTTATTAAAATGTTTTCAATACTTTTTAATATGAAAAATTAAAAATGAACATAAATTATTTCGTACTAGAGCCTCCTTTCACTACAACTTTGACACAATATTTGCAAATGTTGAAGGATCAAACAATATGAAATTACACTTTCATATTACTATTGTGTGTTTTAATTACTCAAATAAACTTAAAGAATATCAATTATTTAACTTGATAGACAAAACATATTATTTAAATTCTTAATTAATTATATAAATTCTTAATAGTGAGAAAAACAAAAATCTTAATAATGAATTTTGAAATGAATACTAGATGAATAATAATTTTTTTCTACTTCAAGCTACGAAAATGTCATTTTAATATATTTTTTTTTTTTTTTTTAATAAAATGTGTTGTGTAATAGGGTTTAGGATATGTGTCACAACAACACATAAATACCTTTTAAGACCTAGGTCTAGACCTGGGTCCCACAACAACTGGCGTTCTAAGGTGTAGATTAACGCTTTTTTTAAACATCTGTGGGTTGAAGCCACCTGAGACTAAGTGTTCCGGCAAACTATTCCATTTGTACGCAGTTCAGACAAAGAAGTCTCTCTGCGATCTGCCGGTATGACACCGCGGGATCTTTACCGTTTCACTGGTTGCGGCAGCCGATTGGCGAGTGGAACGGGGGTAAGAATAAGTTTGAGGCATGATGCCGCTGATTTCATCTGAGCACTGCTGATGACGATATTTGTAAAAAACGCAACGAGGTCAGCCACAGTGCGACGATGTTGTAGGGAATCAAGTTTTGATGTCAAAGTTCGATCACCCACAATTCGTATAGCTCGCTTTTGAACAGAGTCCAAGAGGGCCAAGATGGAAACAGAGGCAGCACCCCAAACTTGACAGCAGTACTCCATACAGGGACGAATATATGACTTATAAACATGGAGCAATCGGTATGGAGTAAAAAATTTTTTGCATCTATTTAGGAGGCCGAGTTTTTTAGACGCGCTTTTTGCCATCGCCATTACATGATCGTTCCAGAATAGGTCATTTGAAACTGTGACACCCAATAAACGAACGCTTTTACATTCACCCATGGGTTCATCACACATACTAAATAAAATATCTTTGGGGAACTCGGTCTTTAATCTGGAAACAATCAACAGCTGTGTTTTGGTGGAGTTGAAATTGACCAGGTTTTGGTCACCCCAGTCGGTGACTTTATTCAGGTCTTTGTTCAAGTTTATGGCAACGTCTCTCAGGGCAGGATTAATTCGTTCGTGCATTTTACCTTTTGATGGAAGGGGCTCGAACGACTTGTGCAGAGTACTATCATCTGCAAAACTATTTATTGGATTACTGGTGATTTTCAACAATTCGTTGATATAAATCAAAAATAGGGTTGGGGACAATACTGAGCCTTGAGGTACACCAGCGTTAATTAGTTTAGACTCAGAAGAAAATCCGTCTAAGGTTACCGAAATGTATCGGTTGGACAGAAAATTTTGAATCAGCTTCACAACATTGGGATGAAAACCGTACGCAACGAGCTTGTTGATTAAGTTGGCATGCCAGACTCGATCGAATGCCTTGGAGATGTCTAAAGCGATAACGTATGTTTCACCACCTTTATCAAGTATGCTGTTCCAACAATGCGCTACATAATTTAATAGATCGGTAGTTGATCTTTTGTTTCGAAAACCGTATTGGCTGTCGGATATCAAATGATTTTCTTCCAGAAATTTTGAAATATGTGTATTAATATAATGTGTAAATAAGTATGTGTATTAATATACGAGCATTATTATATATATGAGCATTATATTAGCTCATAGACTTTGGATAGGACCGATAGTAAAGCTATTGGCCTATAATTTGAGATATCGGATTTTGGTCCCTTTTTGGGGACGGGCTGGACATTTGCCAACTTCCAGCTCGAGGGAAATATACCAGATTTGTAGGATTGGTAGAATATTTTAGTTAAAGTTAGTGCAAGTTCTTTGGAAACGGTTTTTAAAATAATGGGTGGAATATTGTCCATTCCTGATGCTTTGTTGATGTTTAACCCCTTTAAAAGTTTAGCGACTATTTTGGGTTTGAAGTGAAGTTCATTCATATTAACTCCTGAAGACTGGATTTGGGGTATTTCTTTAGGAGTTTTTAAAACAGTGGAGTTCAGAGCAAAGCGTTCAGCGAACAAGTTACCTTTTCTTGCGGGATCATTGACGATTAAATCACCATCAATAATAGGGGGAATAGAAAATTTTGTACCAGAATTTAAAGAATTGATGGCACTGTAGAAACTCTTGTCAGAAACAGAAATAGACGTAAGTTTTGAGGCTTTCGCTCTGTCAATTTCGGACTTTTCGTTTGAGATAATCTGATTAGATATTTTGTTGGCCTTTAGATATTGGGATCGGTTAGTGGGAGTTTTGTTATGAATCCAAATATTAAATGATCTACGTTTGTTTCTAAGTGCCGTTTTGGCAGCTTTCGAATACAAGTATTTTTGTTTGGGTTTTACTATGGAGAAAGGGACAAATTTATTGATAGCAAATTGGATGGTTTCTGTAAAGTTTTGAGCAGAAACATTTACATTGTCAGTGTAAAAACAATGACGGTCGAAAGGGAAACCATGGAAAAAATTTTGAAGACCACTCTTATCCATTTTTGAGTAGTGACATATTTTACGGGGTTTGGGAGTTGTAGTTTTAAGTAAATCAGTTTTGATAACTGATGAGATTAAATAATGATCAGAATTTCCAATACTACCTTTCGCGACATCGACACTCGTAATATCTGGCATTGTGGTAAGATAGAGATCTAAAAGAAAACTATTATCACCGCCATTACGGGGAGTGAAAGTCGGGCTTTTAACAACTTGGAATAGGCCCTGAGACGCGGCAAAAATTTCTGCCAGTTTTCCACTATTGTCAACATCGTCGGTCGATTTGGAGAATTCCAACCATGATTTGTTGTGGACGTTGAAGTCACCGGTAACGATAACTTCACAATTAGGGGACATTGCTCTAATCTCGTCCACAATTTTTGTCAGTATATTAAAAAAGTTTGGGTTACGTTTGTTGGGGGACCGGTATAAAGCTATTGTAAAAAAAGTCATTTCTGGAAGACAAATCTTTTAAACCATTGTATTGAAGCCGTCACCGTGTAGTTCAAAATTTGGAAAGCGCGTGTACGCAACACTCTCATGAATGAATGCGCATACGCCCTGATGGAGTTTGAAAGCTGATTCGAGCCTATATTTGGAATTAAGTGATTCTGTAAAGAGAAAATTTTCAGAAACTTGTGTTTCTGTAAGGAATAGAATGTTCGGTTTGTCGTGCTCAAGATGATGTTGCACGTGGTCATGGTTAGCGTTCAATCCGCAGATGTTTTGAACATGTATTTTAAAATTTTTTATTGATTCATATATGTTTTGTCCCTGCAAATTCCGTGGACGTGCCGCTTTATGGGCGGGTGGATTGCGCAAATTTGCTTCACCACTTGCGACTTATTTTTTTTCGGTTGTACTGCCATATATATATCAAAATGTTTATTTTATTTTTTTATGTTTTATTTTAAAATGCACAACTAAGTAAAAAATCCTATCATACTACAAAATATGACATATGCCAATATTTCATGATAAGATGAAGAAATAATAACAAAATAATAAGTGAAAAACAAATTGTGAGAAATTTGCAGAAAACAAAACAAAACTAAATGCCAATAATCCAGCTGATGCAGCGCACCCCAGACCCACCGCCCACCACCTAAATCGAGGCACAAAGCCCACACATAACGACGTGTTGGTGCGATTCCTCGGAAGAGCTAATGAGCGGTACCGCTACGGAACGCTGCCCAGCTAAGACTGGAAGTGCTGCCGTTGACTAATTAAAGTTCGTACGACAGCACCCTAAGATATCATCTTGGCTAATGACATCTCCTGCCATTGCCAGTGGTATGTGATATCTCACGCTAACTCATATGTCAATGGCAGCGACTGGAGTACGCAGGGTAGTCAGACCCGTAGATCAACATTGATCATAATCGATCAAAATCGATCCCTCCTGCGGTCACTGAGGGGCAATGAGCAATTTCACGCAATTTCAGCAAATTTTTGGGAAATTTTGACTTGAACCCTTTTAATTTTGATTATTTTTTGTTTATGGATAGTCTTTCATAAATAAAAAATACAAGTTCTCTTAGAATTTTTTTTTTGACCAGGGGTCTTCACAGGGTGCCCCTCAATTTTTTGTTATTTTGTGATGTGAGTGCATTTTAACGAGCGATTGTAGAAAAACTACTGAATCGATTTTCATAAATGATATGTCGTTGAATAGGTATTAGAACAAAGTTTTTAAAAATGTACACTGTTAATTTTTTGAAATAATTTTTAACGGTGTAACATAAGAAAAAAACGGTGTTAATGAGAAAAAGATGACATAGCCTTTTTTTTTTTAACTAAATTGAAGCTTATTTTATATCTAACCACTTGTGAAAGTTTGGGACTAGCGTTATTTTTGGTTTTAAAGATAAAATTCGTTGTGCATATGACTGTCGGGAATCAGTTTTTTTTTTTGCTCTGAAGGAAAATTATAAAAATGGCGATTTTTAGATTCATATTTTTTTTTATGTTAAATATCAAATATTTTATTATTAAATGAACTTTTTAAAAAGCAATTTCAGTCAAGTTCAGCAAAATTTTTCGACATTTTGACCCGACCCTTTTTAATTTGGTTTATTTTTAGTTTATAGATAGCCTTTGATAAATGAAAAATACGACTTCAAGTAGAATTTTTTTTAAATATAATAATACAAATTATTATATTTTTAAATATAATAATATAATTATAATAGCAATATAATTATAATAACAAACAACAGTAATGTTACGCGTTATTTGGTTGAAAAAAAGTAAAACTCTACATGAAAATAATTTTCAGCATTCATCTGCGACGGATAAGAGAGGTGTATCCACAACAGATATAAATGTTGTGGAGCAGTTCTATAAAAGTGATGAAATCAGTTGATTATTGCCAGGCAAACGAGATGCAATATCTTTTAAAAAAGGAGATGAGCGCATAAAAACACAAAAGCGCTTATTGCTATGTACATTAAATGAAGCTTATGTGGAATTTAAAAATAAGTTTCCTGGTGTGAAAATAGGATTTACTAAATTCACGTCCCTTCGACCACAAGAATGTATAAAATTATCCCAAGGAGTTCATAATGTGTGCGTGTGTACCATACATCAAAATATGAAACTAATGATTCAACACTCTAAGATGTCTTGAATTACTGATGCTGCTTTCCAGAATTATAAAACATTAATTGACTTTGTTTCATGTGGTGAATTAACAGAAGATTGTCATACTTTGAAGTGCAATGAATGTTCAAAAAAACTTCAACAACTGGAAGAAAAATTACTAAATGATTTTGACGTTAAAGGAATCCTTCAAGTCAAATATCAACAATGGAATGCCAATGATCGATGCAATTTGGATACTTTAATAGAAACTGTAGAAGAATTTATGAAAAAATTTATTTACCGTTTACAAATTTTTATACCACACAACTTTATAGCAAAACAGCAATCTACATTCATTGAGGAAAGAAAAAAAAATTAAAACCAGGAGAGTGCTTCGTTCAAGGGGATTTTTCTGAAAACTACGGCTTCATAATTCAGGATGCGGTTCAAGGCTATTATTATAATAATTCACAAGCTACTATTCATCCAATTGTCATTTATTTTAAAAGTGCCACAAGTGAATATATACAGCACCGAAGTTTTATACTCATTTCGGATATAAACGATCACAACAGTACTACAGTCCATCTTTTCATTACAAAACTTATTGAATTCATCAAAACGCTTAAAAATTCTAATATAACGAAAATAATTTATAACAGTGACGATGCACCTTCTCAATACAAAAATAAACATAACCTAATTAACTTATGCCACCATAAAAAAGACTTTGAGGTTGATGCAGAATGGCATTTTCATGCTACCAGCCATGGAAAGGGACCTTGTGATGGAATTGGTGGTACACTGAAGCGTGCTGCACACCGTTATAGTATAGGGAGCAAAGATATTATTGATACACCAAAAAAACTTTTCGAATGGGCTTTAAAATAGGAATCTACCATGAACTTTGGATACGCCGATAAAAATGAATATCAATTAACAAAAAAAAATTACAAAATTGATATAAAAATGCGATTACTATAAGTGGAACTCAAAAATTTCATTCTTTTGTACTATTAAATACTAAGACAATAAATGCAAAAATGTTTTCCAACTCAAAAGAAACTTTTAAATGTAAAATAAGTTAATAATTTTTAATAACTATATTTATTTTCTTTGACCTACATATATAATTTGTATGATACTTTAAAAAGTTTATTCAATAATAAAATATTTGTTATTTAATGTTAAAATACAATCTTTTACTTTATGACCATAATAACATAATACGAACATAATGCTTCTCCAGTCAAAAGATCATAAATAAATTTTATTATATATACGTTTTTTTTGTTTGCAGTCGAGACTGTCAAATTATTTTTTATAAGAGTGACAAGTGATTACTAAAAGTGACAAATAAACATTTCTTTTTTTTATGTCATCTAATACAAAGAAAATAATTGCAGAAGTGCTTTCCTATTCAAAAGAAACTTCTGTTTGTAAAATAAGTAAATCATTTTTAACAATTGTATTTATTTTATTTATTGTACTACATATATAATTTTTATAATGTTTTAAAAAGTTCGTCTAATATTAAAATATTTGATATTTAACATAAAAAAAATCTCTTAGTTTATAACGCCATTTTTATAATTTTCCTTCAGAACAAAAAAAAAATGATTCCCGACAGTCATATGCACAACAAATTTTATCTTTAAAACCAAAAATAACGCTAGTCCCAAACTTTCACAAGTGGTTAGATATAAAATAAGCTTCAATTTTGTTTAAAAAAAAAGGCTATGCCATCTTTTTTTCAATTACACCGTTTTTTTCTTATGTTACACCGTTAAAAATTATTTCAAAAAATTAACAGTATTTTTAAAAACTTTGTTCTAATTCCTATTCAACGACATATCATTTATGAAAATCGATTCAGTAGTTTTTCTACAATCGCTCGTCAAAATGCACTCACCCTGTGAAGACCCCTGGACGAAAAAAAAAAATTCTAAGAGAACTCGTATTTTTTATTTATCAAAGACTATCTATAAACAAAAAATAATCAAAATTAAAAGGGGTCAAGTCAAAACGTTGTTTAATCTTCGTGAAATTGCTCATATAGTAAGTATAACCTATGTGATAGGAAAACTTTTTCTAAGTAGTGACTGAAAATGTTTTCAGTCACTAGGACTGAAAGTGAATAAGTTTCGGTGGTCGCCTGCAGGTGGTGGTTATTTAAAGGATTGAATATTTGATTGAATATTTGAAATTGAATTTGATTTACTGTTTCGGTGGCTGTGTTTATTTCTGTCATTATCGCAGTATTTTGAAGGGATTGAATATTTTGAATATTTTGATCAAATCGAATCGAAACTAATCATTATATCAATTGTGTGTAATTAATTAATTAAACTAATAATGAGTATGTTTTTTTTCTATATCGGAGAAATCGGAGCGATAAAATAAAATTTGTATAAGATATATCGTATAATTTTTTCCTCCGATAATTAACTCTCAGATATAAAATATATTCTCTGAGTTCTTTCCGCCAAAAAATAAATAAAAAAAATTTATTAAATAAATAAATAAGTTTTATTAAAAAATTTATTTTTATTTGGTTTTAATTGAAACTTTACCTACAATTTTTTAAATTTATATTTTAAACGATGACTTTCAGTCGGTAAAAAAATATCTGTAATATCTGTAAAAGTTTTTAGATAAAATATATGAACTATTTTCATTATTCATATTGTCAAATTCATCTACTAAATGTTATTATTCCATATGTGGGCGAACACAATAATAACATTATTTTACACTGGTAAAAATGCTATATATAAATACAATCTTGTTTATTTTTTACACTGTCAAATTTATATATGTCGTTTTGTAAGTTTTTAGTAGATGAAGTTGTAGATATTATCATTTATCATTAACTTACTATGCTTAATGGAATAGTAGCGTCTTGAGAATTAATCGAAATAACTCTATAAAAATATTATCATTTATATTTACAAGCGTAGAAAAAATAGCGTTTTCTACGCGTGGTAAAAACGTTTTTGCGTTCCTGAACTTATTCCACTCGACGCTTTCGCGTCTTGTGGACAAACCGTTCAGTCACGCAAAAAGAGACTCTTTTTTTTATATATTGCTGCTATTGAGTTAATCTTTTATCTGAAATCACAATTTATTTTACACATTTCGCATCTTTACAAACGCCTGTAGCAGGGATCGAACTCATAACCTTTGATTCTCCAGCACCGTACACTATCCACTTCTCTATTTAGCAGCTGTCATAAAGAAAATTGAAACTTAATCATCTATTTTTTAACATTTTATTTGTACACATTTCAAGTTTCGGACCACTACCACGACTATAAGTTCATTTTATACATTCATTTTATACATTCAATGTTTTGAGTGAGTTGAAGGATTTACAATCTTTTAAAAAAAATACAAAAAAATAATTTATACTTATAATGGATCACTCCGATAATATCATTGATTTTATTTAAATATTTTACTCTTTTGTGTAAATATATGTATTTCAATTTATGCAAATGAAACAGAATCTTGCTCGTATACAAAATATTGTATGTAATTCGGGCATAAAATGGCTCTTTTGAAAAAAGACCTACTTTACGCCCTTAATACATAAATTGCTATTAACAACTCGGTCTAGAACTCTGTTTTATGACATAAAACATCGAGAAACTCCCAAAACTATTGGAGTACGATTTTCGCATTTCACTTGAGATTGTAATGCTTAGGTCTTACAGACCGAAGTATTTTTGTTTAAAAACTTATTTGTGAATATCTGTACACTTAGATACATCCTAAATTATTTTAAAATGCAAACTTAGGCTTTCATATTTTTTCTATATTTATCAACTATTCACTCGATTATCTCTGCTATTTTCCAGTATACAAATTTTTATACGTTTGCTTATAAGTAATAAACCATTTGTATCTGACAAGTTATTCTCACAGTCTCGTTTTAGTCAAGTTTATTGCTTGAATATTTTTCCATTAGTATCAATAAAAAAATGCATTGACAAATGGTATCTGAGTATCTATAATTAAATAAATAATGAAAGCTAATTCTTTTCCTATAGAATTATAAATGTTAAATAAAAATTGACAACCAAAATAATAATTACATAGTGTAAGCTCAAATCGTTTATAAAATTAAAAAAATATATATATTCGTGTACATCAGAGGGAAGCGAAGCACCATAAAAGTTTCAATTACAAAAGACACAGTTTTTACAAGAAAACAAATTATAGTTATTATATGCATAACATTATTTTGTGTTGACATGCCATATTGCATTATTTTGGTTTTTTAGTAAAAATACAGAATTCATAAGTTACATTATATACGTGAAATAATTAATTTTTAATATAATATTGTACAGGTGGATTATGAGAAATGTTTATGAATATTTTTATTTTAGAATATTCTATCTGATTTGACACGTATTTAAGATCAAAAGCCTTTGTTTATGTTACTGGATCAAGTATTTTTTATCTTTGTATTTTTTATCTACCAACATCAAACTTTATTCTCACGTAAAAACATCAAAGAAATATATTGATGCCAACCAATTTTGATCAAATAAAAGAATTTTTCTTTCTTTCCAGATCATAAAACATTACAACAACCACATCCAATCAACAATGTATTTTATTTTCAACTAATTACATTTTTGTGAACAATAAATTTTACCTTCTTTGGTTAAAAATTAATTTTCATTGCTGTTGTAGTTGTGTTATATTTTTTTTATATTTTCCTTCGTAAAATTCCAAGAAAAGAATTCATTAAATTTTCTTGAAGACATAAAATTAAAAAAAAAAAGATTTTAATTGTCAAGAATGTATAACCTCACTCTTTGATTTAAATTATATTGATGCTAGAAATACGCTCAACATTCTATAGTTTAAAGTTTGATTGTGGTTATGTTCGGAAATATTTTTTAAGGTTAAATATTGTGACTGAGGTTAGATTTTATATTAGGAATTAAGACAATAAAAAATTTTTTTTCG
Source organism: Diogma glabrata (assembly GCA_963693315.1). Classification (NCBI taxonomy): domain Eukaryota; kingdom Metazoa; phylum Arthropoda; class Insecta; order Diptera; family Cylindrotomidae; genus Diogma; species Diogma glabrata. Next base: position 27,072 of record CAVNZG010001207.1, read on the forward strand.
TAAACTATAAAACATGCATTGACAAAAATATATAATTAAAAATATATTTATGCTAAAAACTTTTTACAGTGAATTAAATTTTACATGAATTAAATTTCATTTAACAAATTGAGAAAAGGGCATATAACAATTTTTTTGTCACCACTTTGCAATGTTGTTTTAGGTAGATTTCATATAAAAATCTACCTATTGCAATGGGCTTCATCTCGGAATTTCGGAAAAATTTTGATGCCAAACGACTATATATGATAAGCGGAGACAAAAAAACAAAAAAAAAAAAAAATTTATATATATATATATATATATATATAAACGATATGAGATATAACGAAAACGACCGGCACTCTCACGGTCGCATTTGTTGAGGTAGATCAAAAAAATTTTCTGTACTTGTGTGTTTTAATAATATCTTGGACAAGTTCGTGAATCAGCAAAATCCGACACGTGGTTAAGAAACTAGAGGCTTTTTTCTGAAAAAAATTGATTTTTTAAAACCGTTATAACGGCCGTTTGGATACTAATATTTAAAAAAATTTAACAAATTTAGAATCTTTGGAACCTTTTTTATCAATTTGTTTTAAAACTAGACCTCTGCAGTTAGAGGTTCCTGAGTGAGCGGCTCCAACAAAAAAGTTTGCAAAAAAAAATTTTTTTTTGAAACAACCGGCACTCTCACGGTCGCATTTATAAGGCCAGATCAAAAAACCTTTTTTAAAAATGTGCGTTTTGTTAATATCTTGGACAAGTTCGTAAATCAGCCCAATCCAACACATGGTTAAGAAACTAGAGGCTTTATACTAGAAAAAAACTCTGTTTTTTAGATCCGTTATAACGGCCGTTTGGATTCTAATATTTTTAAAAACTTCATAAATTTAGAATTTTTAAAACCTTTTTAATCAGTTTCTTTCAAAAAAACGACCTCTGCAGTTGGAGGTTTCTGAGTGAACGGCTCCAACAAAAAAGCTTGTAAAACACAAAATGCGTTTGAATCAACCGGCGCTCTCATGGTTGCATTTGTGGAGCCAGTTAAAAAAACCTTTCTTAAAAATGTGTGTTTTATTAATATCTTGGACAAGTTCGTAAATCAGAAAAATCTGACACATGGTTAAGGAAATATAGGCTTTATACTAGAAAAAAAAGTGGTTTTTTTAATCCGTTATAACGGCCGTTTGGATACTAATATTTTTAAAATCTTCATAAATTTAGAATCTGTGGAAACATTTTAATCCGTTTCTTATAAATATAAACCTCTGCAGTTAGAGGTTTTTGACTTGTTGGCTTCAACAAAAAAGATTGCAACAATCCCCAACTACAATTTCCAAAAACCTTATAACAGTCAAAGTCAACCTTATAACAGTCAAAAAATAAAAGATTTGAATAGAAGAAATTAATTTTTTTTCTTAGAAATAAACTATTTTGATATTTTGCAGTAATTGCACAACATATGATATAGAGTAGGTTTGTGTCATAAATTATCACACACATGTTCTGTGGTAGATTTTATATTTGTTTGTTGCAAAATTGGATAGATATAATTTTGCTTGTAGGTAGCTAATTTTCTTTTTAAAATTTGTTCGATATCTGTTTTAAATTAGTTTGTTTTGTTTAAACTAATCTGATACATCAGATTCTACTGGCACACAAAACTGTCTGATCTCGAAATCTACCTATTTCTAGCGGATATACGTGCCGCTTGGACTTTTTTCCTACAAGCATCTTTTTTAAGAGGAGATAAGATCGTCTGTTTGACACTTTGTATATTATACAGAGAATATTTTTAAATTACCTGCCAAGTTTGTTTGAATTCATTATAAGTTATGTATGGAAGATGATAAAGGTTAAGAGCTAAACAAACAGATAAAGCGTTAAAATCTCATTTCTACATTTTCAAAACAACATTTTTTTACGCTTTGTTTGGTTGATCAACATAATTAAAATTCACTAACGCCATGCTTGGTGAAGCATACAAAGTGGTTTTGGTTTGTATAGGATGGAAAATTTTCTTCCAAAAATTTTAAGAAAGATGCTGATGGGAGGCTTTGGACATCATATAAAAAAATATTGATAAGAATATAGAATTTTTATTTCTCAACATTAATTATATACAACTAGTAATTGCGACACCTAGGTCAAAACCTCCCATATTCTTCAACCCCAATTCATTGACGCCATATTAAAAAAACAAAGAATATTGCCATATGCAAAAAATTGGACTAGCGTTTTTGATTTTTTTCAATTTTTTTATATGGAGTTCAAACTTTCTAGATGGCGTTATTGGCGTTATGGAGATTTTTTGAATTTTTATTACTTCGGTCTGAAAGACTTAAGTATTACATTCATGAGCCAAAAGTGATACTCTTACCACCACTTTTTCCGCACTTCTCAACGTCTTAGAACCTATACTGATACTAAAAAAGCAACAATAAAGGGATGTCTGTCTGTCGGCCTATCCGCCGTCACAACCGACGAAATATAGAAAACGGCTGGAGAGATTTCAAAAATGTTTGTGTCTAAAAATAGGTATACTCAATGGTAAGAGCCGAAAGGTCGATGTGTCGATAGCTGTCCCGGAAGTGTGTCAAAAAAATCATCATGTGTGTCAAAACAAGGAAAATTGCATATTTTTGCTTAAACTACATTCATTTTAAGTGATTACGAATGGGAACATTGAAATGAAAATCTTGAAAATCTTGATGCTTGGGATTGGTATGTGAGACCAAGAATAGATATTACATTATAAGTTTGTCAAAGAAATTTCATCTACTTTTGTTGGCCCATTTTTTGGAAAAAAAAATTAGCAGTTTGTATGACGTAAATGTAATTGAACATTAAATTGGACATGGAAATTTTTGAATTTGATATAGTTTTTGCAATATTTTTAGAATTTTGGAAAAGTTTTTAATTATTGATTTTGTTATAATTTTTGCCACAATTTTAGAATTTTGAAATAAAATAGAATTTTTGAATTTGTGAATTTTATATATATTTTTAGAATTTTGAAAAAAGTTTCAATTTTTGATTTTGTTTTGAATTTTAGGAATATTTTTAGAATTTTAAATTTTTGACTTTATTGTAATTTGGGAATTTTGAAAAAAGTTTCCATTATTTATATTGTTATAATTTTTGCAATATTTTTAGAATTTTGGAAAAGTTTCAATTTTTCAATTTTTGGAATATTATTAGAATTTAAAAAAAGTTTAAATATTTGATTTTATTCTAATTTTTGGAATATTTTTGGAATTTTGAAAAAAGTTTCAAAAATTTTGTTCAAATTTTTGCAATATTTTTAGAATTTTTGAAAAATGTTTTAATCATTGACTTTGTAATAATTTTTGGAATATTTTTAGAATTTTGAAAAATGTTTGAAGTGATTTTATTTAATTTTTACAATAATTTTGTAGCGCGATATACATCGCTGACCAAAACTAAAAACAATGTCCTCATAAAAGTGTTTTGCCGAAATATATATCAAAATTAACCCAGACCGAAGTCTTGATATCTCAGAGCCTTGAGATTTCATCTCTTTCATATTTTTTGCATTTAGTTTTAATTTTAAAATGGCGCTACAAGTTCACGGTTTTTTCTGTGCTAAAAAATGAATCTGACTTCTATATAGGGTTTTTTGCCTAGGTCCAAGACGTTTTATTCGAAATGCTTGGGTCCAAGACGTTTATTTTCTTTTTTGATTTTTCTTAAGATGTTTACGATTTTCTATTTCTATCTTTTTCTATCTACTTCTTTCTATTTTTAAGATTCCTTAAGCCGTTTTATAAGATTTTCTGAAGATTTCTTAAAACGTTTCTTAAGATCTTTAAGTCGTTTCTCAAGATTTCTCAACACGTTTTTTAACACGTTTCTTAAGATCTTATGACGTTTCTCAAGATTTCTTAAGACGTTTTATAAGATTTTCTGAAGGTTTCTTAAGACGTTTCTCAAAATTTCTTAAGACGTTTCTCAAGATTTTTGAAAACGTTTCTTAAGATTTTCTGAGGATTTCTTAAGTTCTTGAGACATTTTTCAGCGTTTGAAAAAATCTTCAGAAAATCTTACGAAACTTTTCAAGAAATCATGAGAAACATCTTAAGATATTTAGAGAAACGTCTTAAAATCTTGAGAGACGTCTTAAGAATCCTTTAGAAGATCTTAAAAAACGTATTAAGAAATTTAGTAGCCATAGCATATCTTGAAACGACTGATAAACCAACTATATATACAATTCGCCGAAACAAAGGCAAAGTTCAGGATGCTCGAGTGATGGAGCTTATGCTGTAAGCAGATGTTGAAATCGAGAATGAAGGTGCCGGAATAGCTAAAATACGTAAGTTTCAAGAGCAACGAAATAATTTCAACATCTCTGTCAACGAATTTAGAGAAAGTGAACAGAATCGTTTATTTGAAAGACAGGATTCCCCGTTGCAAATAAGCTTAATTCATCATGATAACCATTTCAACATGATTTCTTTGCTGGATTATGGTTCGAACAGCATAAAGGTAAATATATGGGAATAAATTAAGCCAAAAAGTATATCTAACTAGGGGGTATCCTACGGCCTCCCACCCTCCCCTCTTCCTTCCGCACACCAACTCACTCTTTCTTTTTGTATCCAACTTTGGTACAACCCTATCCATCACAATCCAACCTCTTCTAATCTATTCTGTATGCACCTTCAGCTTAACTAATTTTTCAAAAACACATTGTGAGGTTTACCTTAAATTTTTATACGAAATATATTTCCGAATTGTCTCGTTAGGCAAGTTCAAGCACAAATTATTGAAAATAAAAATAATAAAAATGCCGAGTCCCTTTTCTCGATTAAATTGAAATAGAATACGCAAATCGACTAATAAATTTTAATTTATTTTGCTATGCTACTTGAGTAAATTTTGACAGATTTTGTTGAAAACCAAATAATAATTGTTTTTTAATAATAATTTTTTCGTAATTTAATTTTGGTGGAAGAAAAGAAAGCAAAACAAAAAATAATATTTGAGCCAGAAACGTCAAAATTTCCATTTTATAGGCATTTTTTAGAAATGGACCACGACAAAAATACTGAAAAGCAGCTTTTTTTCCTAATTTTTTTTACAGTAATGAAACTATTCAAAAATAATGATGGAAAAGAAATATGATATGATATTTAACACTACCTGTCATATAAATAATTAATTTTATTTTTTAATTATTTTAAACGAAACGGCTAAACGAAAATAGCAATATTTTTTTTTAAAACTACATCATCTATAATAAACGCAATAATGTCGTAAACTATATAAATAAATGTAAATAATAACTAATAACTAATATGTAAACTATATAAATAAATTAAAAATTTTTAACTGTAGTACAATGAGAAAATCCATTGAAAATTTTTTGCTTAGTTTTATTTTAATTTAACCCAATGTTAATAAAATGTGTGCTGATTCATTGGCGAACCAATGAAGCGGCATAGCAGGTCGCGTAACTGGATGAGGTTTATATAGTCCTTTGACTAGCTGCAGCCTGTGGGGACGAGTAAGAAACCCTGCTCCTCCTGCACAAATAACGGTTATGTACGCGTAACATGAGATAATAACAGAAGTGAGAAAAAAACAAGTGACAGAATGAAACTCTGGCGACCCCCTTGGCGAAAGAACCACGACCACCACGTCCAATCCCTACAATTCACAGCACACATTCACATGCCCTCACACCCTCACACCTCATATACTCACACATTCATACGCTCTCGCACCTACATTCACCCCCACATTCATACGCGCTTAAAACAAGCCAATATCATAGAACTGCATTCAAAGAAAGAAATCGATATTACTTATTTTGGATGATTCATGAATCAGATATAGACTCCATAAAAGTTTCTTCATTTCCAGTAGTAATTGCTATTTTTATTTAATTCAATTTTATTATTTAAATCAATTTCAGTTAGCAACAAATTCACATCATTATCCTGGTTATAACTTAATTTTATTAAAATTTCTGTTAATTTATTTTTTTCATACGGCCGTACTTTAATTTTAGGGAAAAAAAGGAAAAGATAAAAAAATGCGGTCTAAATTATGTTTTTATTTATCAAATTATTAGATTCATTTTAGTTATTATTATTATCAAAAATAACTGTATACTACTTCAATCCACTGAACCAGTTTCATGGAATATAGTTTATGATACTGGTTAATATAATTAATATATTATTATACACAACAAATATATTTTGGAACGCCTTTAAATTGATTATTTCATAAACTTGTTACTGATGTAGCTGAACTGACAATTAATATAAAATCATCGGTAGAAGCTAAAAGGAATGTGTCGTTATAAGAAAAGAACCTTGAAAATAGCATTGCCTTAATAGTAGAATTATTTTGGAGGATATTATTTCTCTAAAATGATTTAAGTTACTGGTGTTATGGCAGCTACTACTATAGCTACTATCGTTACAATTATTGGCTATATTATTAATAGTTGTCGCAGAGGATGATAGTATTTCAGTCTTATTCCAATTCATTTCAATTAATAATACTTTGGATGGTTTCAGCTTCAATAGAATTATCTTCAATGGATGATTTTGTAACACCTTACCATCCACATCCACTTCCAATACTTCCATTTCAGGGGACGAGCGAATCTGTCAAAATTCCTCCCCATCTGTCTCACAAAGGACGCATTTGTATATTTTTAGAAATTAACAGGAATTTATTAAGTTCATTAATTTGCAAAAATGGAATTTGTTTAATATAAATATTGAATATGTTGCAGTATGGAAAATGGTACGCCATAACAAATAAGATAAAACAATTACCATTACATTGCCCTTTTTAACACCATAAAATGCGTTTAGTTATGTTTCTGTTTATAGTCAGGTATCTCACGACCTTGACATTTAATACCGCTTTGACCTCCGTCTACGTTGTAATATAAATAAAGTATAATACTGACATTGAATCCCAAAACATGCATCACATGAATGAACCCTCTCACACACTCACACTCAGATTCTCCCGTATCTACACCCAATCATGCCTCTAATTTAAAAATAAAAATAACACTCACCGTATTGCGTAGTTCATCCCCCTCTAAATCCTATTCCATTAGCTGCTCATCGAAATTCCCGAGTCCTAATTATACACAAGGCAGCAAACACAAAAATGAAGAAACGCCCAATTTATAAATCAGGAAACAACAATAGACGGTTTCCTCTTCGCCGATATTAGCCGCAAAATAAAATATATGGCTTCTCAAAAAAAATTTAGTTCCATCCGGTCACCGATGATGAGTCACAGATTATTTTACAAAAAAAAAAAACAAAATTACATCCAAACGGATAATGCCGTTCACTGGATAAGTTAACTTGTTGGTCGTTTACTGTAATTGCACGGTTAACAGACATCAACACAAATTTTCTTTTGACCTTTCCGTATTTATGGAAATTTTATTTATGATACAATTTTTAAGGTTTAGAATACTATTACACGACTAGTTTGATTAATAAATTTTTGAATTACTCCTTGTTGTTTATAATTTTATTATTATTTCTTAGTTAATTAAGTTGATCTAATAAACTAAATAGTTGCGAAATCTTTCTTAGATTAGAATCTCGTAACAACTAAATTTTTCTATTGTTAACTCTAGGCAAACTGAATAAATTAACACTGAACATACAAAACATTTCATTACTACCCTTATTTTAGTTAGTTTACTGTGGGTCTTCACGTAACATCTACAATCGAGTTATACAAGAAATCACACGTGAAGACCACTTCTATCAATGTTATGATATTTATCATGATATTTTTTTCTGCAATTTTTGTAGAAAAAAATATCAGTGATTTGTTGATAGATTTTGACATTTGAAAAAAATGGCGATTTGTTTTTGTTTGGTTTCAGAAAATTAAAATTCTAAGAATACATTTTAAATACATATTTTAATAAAAATATTATTGATAAGATCATTTCATTTACAATACAGATTTTAGATTAAGATAAAGAATAATGTTTATTGAATTTTATTATAAAAATTTGTGGTAAACTATTATTTTTTTATATAAAAAGTTTTATTAATTTTAATGGAAAAGAATAAGTCAAATGCAGTGTGATATTTTTATATTTTATGTTAATTATAATATAAAACAATGCTTTATGCTGTGAATCTATGAAGTCTGAAACAAAATGTTATAAAAGACTATCAATAACTATTTTGTGATAATTCAAGTCAATGAAATATGATTTTTATTAAATATTTTTTTATATATTTGAATTCAGTAATAAAAATGAATAAATGTATTAAACAACTAATCTATTAAACTAAGCCGATATTTATTTATTTACGTATTTGTTAATTAATTTTTGGTAAATATTGCTTTTATATTAGGAAAATTATATTAGAAATATATCAAAAACTTAAAATTTAAATAACGTATAATAATTTAAATTTAAGGTATATGAAATTGAATGGGTCGACTCAGTTAATCTTACTCCACCGTGAATCTATAACTTCGTTGGACATTATTTGCAATGTGATTAATTTTTTTAAATTTCTGTTTGAAGACATTTTTTATGGACTTTTTGCAAACAAAAAATAACAATGTTTGATATTTGTCAAAATATATCAGTATGATATTTTGTAACAACAACAGCCATCTTTGATATTTCGTTGATATTTCTATCAATATCAATGTCATGATATTTGTCACGTGAAGATGATGTGTTAGCTAACATTGATCGTACATAAACATTTAATTCTTTTTTTGTTTTTAAAATTTGCTTTCTTAGTTTATAATATCACAGCTATCGTAATTTTCTATCGCTAATTTTACATTACACTGTACAAATCATCACTGAGAAGGCCAGCCATTTTACAATACAAACAAAAAAACTTCTTTCATTTAATTCTGACGGGCATTGACATTGAATAAATATTTGGTTTTTTTTGTCTTTTGTTTTCTCAGTTTGTGATGTCACGACTGCGGAAATTTTCTAATTTTGGATTCTACTGACACGGAGCTACGTATGCTCGAGAAGAACCGCCAATATATTGAGAAAACTTATAATATTTACTTTACCTCAACAGGATTGTATTCTGGGCGGCAAACTTGTAGAATCTTCACGAGATTTCCGTATAAGGCCAGAAAAAATATCGCCACTTGATGTTCACCCAAATATTAGAAAAATTAAATTACAATTTCAATTCATGCATGGTGACATGTCAAAACTCAAAAAAAAAATCGAACAGGTCACAATAGCCTACTAACAAAATAAGAGAATGAGGCCGTATGTCTACTACTACTTATATGTATGTAATGCCGAATAGATAAAGTAGTTTCGTTTGGTAAGGTCACCCATTAAGTAGTAGGTCGGCTAGTTGGTAATAGAAATTGAAAAAAAAAAACGAACTTAAAAGGAAAACATTACATATATGAAACCCTCGACCGAATTATGATGTAAACAATGTAATTATATTTTACTAATAATACCCAACCGCCTTTCTATTAACTTCACAGCGATCAATGATTGTAAATCAAACATTGTTAATTAATAGATGACTTGTAGGAATTCTATATGGGTTCGCGGAACTATGAATACGATTTAAAAAAAAGGCATCATATTTGAAAAGGCATTACTCAACCGTTTTAGAATACAGATTTTATAGCGAATAATGATTATAGAAATTTGGCAATGGAAATTAAATTGGAATAATATTACACAACTATTTCTCTGGTATCAAGTTTACGTATATTATATTGCTCTCACATATGGGGTGGAGCCAACATAAGTAGCTTAAAATGTCTTGATTCTATACAACGGAGAGCTGTTAAATTGATCGGCAACTCGACTCTTACTAACGAGCTTGATTCCTTGCAACATAGAAGAGACGTCGCTGATTTGACGGTATTTTACAAGTATATTATGGACGAACGGGCGTCTACGAAGATCAAATCGATTTTGCCTTAACCAGCAAACTTCGCGCGTTTCACCAGGGCATCAATAGCAGCCCATCCTTTTACGGTTCAAGTGACAAGGTGTAGAACTGTCGCTTTTCAACGCGATTTTTTTAACAGAGTTTCTCATCTCTGGAATGCCTTACCGGCGTGAGTCTTTCCTGATAATTTTAATTCTCAAAACTTTAAGATCCACGTTAATAAATTCCTCAAAGAAAATTGAATAATACTTTCGAACCCTAGTTCCCTAGTTAGCATGGTATCTTCGGATATTCAGAGACGTTGATCTATATTGGTTAACACTAAACATCCAAACATTGAATAAAAAAAAAAAAAAACGTGGCGGAAACGATAATAAAGGATGTACAGGACAAGATGTGAATTTGTACAGGACAAGATGAAAAACGACTATAACATTTGCGCGAATGCAAATTTGATATGTATGAGGAAATAGTGTCTGTTTAGACCCGGGATTTGATATGACTGCGTCATCGATCACCAGACGACGACATAACAAATGTAATGACTTCATTCAATTTCACCAATAACATTTGAACAAGAACTAATAACAAATAGTTATACGTCTGTCCTACTGCGATTTTAAAATTTATCAAATAATTTTTTAAATAATTCACTGATATCCCAGTAGGCCAATGTATAATTCATAAAAAATATATAAAGAAATGAAAAATGACAAAAAATTTTCAGTAGTAATTTCCCAAAGGCGGTGATAATGCGAAATAATTTTTTGCCAAAAATTTCGGAAGCAAGAGAGTTGATGAAATCACGAGGCTCTACGCCGAGGGATATTATCAATACCACTTGCTTGAGGAATTTTCCAAAAAATTATGAGAATTTATCAACGAACGAAGGGAATTCGTTTAGAAAAATTTTTGCCATTTTTCATTTCTTTATATATTTTTTTTAAATTATACGTTTGCCTATTGCGATATCAGTGAATCATTTCAAAAATAATTTGATAATTTTTAATATCCCAGTAGGCCAGACGTATAACTATTTGTTATTAGTATAATTCAAATGTTATTGGTGAAATTGAATGATGAAATTACATTTTAGAGAATTTCATTGGGTAAAATTAAAATAAAACTAAGGTAAAAGATTTTTTAATCGAATTCCCCTCGTTCGGTGATAGAGTCTCATAATTTTTAGGAAAATTCCTCAAGTAAGTGGTATTGATAAAAACCCTCGGCCTACGACTATTATCAAAATACTTGCTTTCGAAATTTTTGGCAAAAAATTATTTCGAATTATCACCGCCCTTGGGAATGTATTATTATTGACAATTTTTAAAATTATTCAAGTTGCGTGTGAATAAACAATCCATTGAAAATTTTGTGATTTTTTTCTCATGTAGCGCTTTTGCAGTGAACTCCGGTGTTCAGACAAATTGCCCGATACTCATAGGTTTTAGCATGCGAACTATGTACTGTGAAATTTTTTATTAACCAATCAGAGAAGAGATTTTTATATTCACCACAAAATTCTTATTTTTGCTTGGTTAATAACACCATCCACAATCAACAGTTCGCAGGTTAAAAACCAGCTAGTGTTTAACATACTACAGAACTACACCTAAATTTGATTGAAGAAAATAGTTTACGAAGTATTGTGTCAAAAAGTGAAGAAATAGACCTTCAATTACTTTCATCAATTTTTGCTTCTTTTTTCTCCTGTAAATTTGTTTTTTATATTAACAACAAAAAGTATAAAACAAAACAACAACTAGTGGGATGGGGGTGTGACCATAAGGGCCACGCCAGGAACTTTCCGTAAGATTAAAAACAAACCAGTTCCTGGATAAGGTATACTGTAATGGGCAAGATATTCCATATGAGTTGTGCTTCCATTTCCGTCCTCTTTACCTATTATATAGCGACGCATACATTTTATTATCGTAATGTCGTCATTTTATTATCGTTATATTATCGTAATTTTGGCATTTTTTTTCTCGATTTTGTTTTGAATTTTTGTTTGGATTTTCTCAAATCTTCATATTGTTGTTTACCCTTGCGTTCTTTGTCAATGTGTGCCATTAAATTAATTAATGTTTTCCGAGGTTTTTGTACCCAATTTTGTTATTTCTTTGGATAGACTTTCAATCTGTTTTCGCCTGACACATTCCTAGTCATTATGATGAAAAACGTGATCTACGCAGGTGAAAAAGTCGAAATTTGAACAATTTAAATCATCAAGAAATTTTAACCACTGAAGTTCGAGAAAATAATGAACAATTAGAATTTTAATCGGACTAAAAATCTTTAAAATTAAATATCTCAAGAACACGAATTAACGCCTCTTTGTAAATTTGATATATTTTAAATTAAGGTTAGAGCTATATTTAAAAAAAAAAAAAGTTAAAATTTAATTGATTTTAAAATTTTTTGTTAATGGAAGTTGATTGAAAAAATGGAGAAAAATTCGAATTTCAGTCGTACTAAAAATCATAAAAATTAAATATCTCAAGAACAAAAATTAAAGCCTCTGAGTTAATTTGATAGATTTTAGAGTAAGGATAGAACTATTTTCAGAAAAAAAATTAATTTAATTCCAATTGATCTTCGACCCTAGCGCCTTCTTTATAAAAGTTTTTTTAATATTTTTATTTAAAAATTAATTATAAAAACAATAAATTAATTTTTTTTCAAAGATGATTAGTTACATCTATCAAACAAAAAAAGTTTGATGAAATCGGTATAGCCGTTCTTGAGCAATTTAATTTCAATTTTCATTTTTCATGCAAGTTGGGGTGCCCCCTATGCTCAAACTAAGCACTTTAAAAAAATTTTAAAATAAGTAGTATTTTTTATTTTGTCCATACTACTTGCATGTCAAGTTTCAGGAAAATCAAAAATGGTCAAGTTTTCACAACTCTGTCTAGAACACGTTTTTCATCTATGGTTTCTTACTCTAATTTCTCTCCGCTCCACCGTTGCATATTTTATAATTTGTACATGACTCAGCTTGGGTCCTGTGGTCATATCTTCCATTTGTGTTTTATTTTTTTGTGAATTTGAAAATATTGTTTTCTTTTCATAAATTTTGATATTATTTTTATATTTTTGTATCTGCTTTGAAACTGGAATTCTTCACACAATAATTGCAAACACAATATGTTATATTTCAATAACTTTTTAAAGTGATTTAATTTTCTTTTGAGTTATTTTAGGCTACAATTTTAACTTGTATTTTGATGTATATTTAAACTTGAATTGATTGAACAGAAACATTTTTACAATAATATTCATAATTTTTGATGTATACATAATATCAAAAAGTAATAAAATCATAAAATGTAATAAATTTATAATTAGGTTATTTTATGGCAAATTCGTAACTGAATATAATTTTAATATGAATTTAAATATGTAATTTGAAAGGTAATTATTTCAAGTTCTAATACTAAGGAACAAACAATTTTTGTATTTTAGTTATGAATTTTTTCTAAATTTTTTTTTTTGGTTCTAGTATGATTTTTTGTGTATGCGTTGTTCTGTGGGCGAAAGGCAAGATGTCTTGTAAGTCCTGACGCGCAGACAACATTTGTGTATTGATATGTATTTGGTTTTGTATGAGGTTGTTCTGTGGGCGGAGGGCAAGGTATCCTGTAAGTCCTGACGCGCAGACAACATTTGTGTTTGAGTTTTTTGTTGTTCAGTTTTGTTCTGTGGGCAAAAGACAAGATCCTTGTAAGTCCTGACGCGCAGACAATTCTGTTAGGTTAAGTTTTTTTTTATCAGTTTTGCTCTCTGGGCGAAAGGCAATATGTAAGTCCTGGCACGCAGACAATTCTGTTAGTTTTATTTAGATTTGTTGTGTTAAGTTTGTTCTGTGGGCGAAATGCAAGATTCTTGTCTTGAGTTTTTGTATCTTTAGTTTAAAACCGTAAAGGTAGGAAATGTTGTTCATGCGTATTACTAACGGGGTTTACGATACCGCGTAATTAAGTTGGGTGGGAGAAGTCTGCTGCGATAGGGTCGTGAGTCGTGGTTTGATATGGCTTGGATCTTGGCGACCCCTGATCGTTTACCTTCTAGGCCGTCCCACCAAAATTATTTTTCCATATTCACGGGTTCTCAATGAGGTCATGAGACCTGACCACCAAGTGTTACGCTCATTTAGTCTAACTGCCATGGTCTTCGAAAATTCTATTTGTTAGAGCGTAACCTGTTGGAGAGTAGAAAGAGCGCAAACCAGCGGACGAGAAAAGGGAGATGAATCGCCTGTCGTCCGGGTCGCTGTGACTGACGTTCACTATCCCAAAACCAACCTCTTTATTTTCAACACAGGGTGTACCGGTGGTGTCATTGGCTTGCCAGCAAACCGGGAGAAGGAAAATGCTAACCCTTGGCTTTCTGAGCCATAGTTAGACCACCTCTGTTCTCTGGTCTTCCATCGATATTATCGAAACACTCTTCCAAACTCCTTTTTTTTTGAAAATTATGTGTTTAGGTTAAATTTGTTTTTTTTGGCTTCTGATTTTGTGGTTTTTTAATCAGCTCGATTATTCTTTGGTCACCTGTCCAAATGGATTTCGCATTTCCTCCTCAAGTTTTTGTTTGATTTCTTTTTATATATTTTGGGCTCCCTTTGTTTTTTTGTGTTTAATCTTATTTTAGTATTATTTTTTCTATTTGTTTTTTTGTTTTTAGTTTGATTTGTTTTGTCTGGCCCGGCTAGTTCGGTACAGCCTGAGAGTCTTTCTCGGGGTTTGGGTTCGAGCCCAGCTCCCATCTCATTCCTTAATTTTCCTTAAGATTCTCAGGACGAACGTAGTGAGGTGGACTTCCTCCTTTATTCCTTTCCTGTAATGGGCAAGATATTCCATGTGAGTTGTGCTTCCATTTCCATCCTCTTTACCTATAGTAATATACTATATAGATCTTAGAAGTCACTATACTTCTGAACTCAATTATGTGTAAGAACACAATCAACTCATTTTTTTCTACTTTCCATTCCTAATTTTTTTACATAATTATGAAAATTAATAAAACAAATTGCAGAATATAAAAAAAAACGGGAAAAGAAAATTTATGCTGACTGGGTATTTCATTTTAGCTCGTGCCAAAAATGTAGAAAATTATTAGTTATTAGTCTTGAAATATTAAGTTAGTGAGACTAGTGAGTTTTTTTTGGGATGTGGAGTTAATTTGGTTTAAAGAGTCTGAGTTGTTTTTTTAACTCGGAGTTTGGCTGTAAATAGTAAAATTAGTTTTTATTTGTTAAAATGCATTTAGAGAAAGTGGTTTTGTTATAACAAACTGGAAATGTTATGTCATTTTAATTTTGTTGTAATTTGTGCTAAAATTATTGGTTTATAAATAAATTAATTATAATTCTAAACATAATTAATTAGAAACAAAAATTATAATAATTCATTACAAGTTAAGTTGGGGTTGATAAAATTACTGTAGGTATGTCAGCTCAGATATGATAAGTTAAATAAAATTTCAGAGAAACCAAAAATTATAATAAACTTTAACCAGTTCGATGTTGCTGTTGATAAAATTATTTAATGTCAACACAGATAAAATAATTTAAATAAAAGCGAATGAAGGCCAAGCTAAACAGAAGTTAATATTTTATTACAAAAATTATAATTGATTTGCCATCCATTAAGAAGGATATGTGATATGTGATAATACCTGATATGGGATGATACCTGAAATTATGTGATGATGCCTGAAATGTTTTGAAATTAATGGGACAAGCAGCAAGACACCACCATCATCTTAAGATAAGATTTTTTTATTATTATTATTTTATTTTTTGGTGTTAATATTTTCACATAGTATTATACCCATAATGAATTGCTAAAGTAATTATCGTTTAGGGAGGCTTGTGGCATGACGGGGCAACCTTCTATCGAAACTGGGGGGCAGGGGGAAGGAGGGTGTTTTAATAATTAAGGCACGCATTGTTTTTTTTGTATTTAAAAATTTCTTGTGTTGTGAGATAGGTCGCTAGAACCTTCGCTCTATCGAGCGAAACATTACAAAAACCTTATGCTCTATAAGTTTCAACAAAATTAAATGGCTGAGACTGAGTGTTATTGAAGTTTAAAAAAACAGTTGTCCAACGATCCACAGACATCCCCCCGACTCCTTTGCAAAATTTTAAAAGAAGCTCATATTTTCTATATTCAAATAAACCCGAATGCGTTTGCATCTCATTTTAATTCAAAAGTTTCATCAAGATCTCATGCGCTTGCGTAACGAAAATAACACGTAGTTTTTTCACATTTTCTTAAAAAACTCAAAATGTAGGATAGCAATTGTTTACGAAAATCTCATTATAAATGGCTGACATAATGACAAACAATATAAAAATTTCATGACCTTTTAAGCATTTTGCAATCTCATGATATTTGCAAAAGATGATTTCTGTTTTTGCCACCATTTCCGTTAAAATCGACCCATCCGTTGTTGAGAAAGCGTTGGACAAGAATTTGTCTACATACAGCTATACATACATACATACATAAACACACACACACACATACAGACTGTCAGCTAAAAATAGTTTAAACAGCTTCAGGAGGTCATGAAACGTAAAGATATCATAAAAATTCCGATTTCGAAAATCGACCCAAAAATAATAACTTCCCATATCGGGAAGTTAAAAAGTATAAAATTAAGCAAAGTGTGCCAAAAGCTAAGCAAATGCAAGCTGCGTTGCCGAACTTTTAGGGACAATGAAAATATTACTGAAACGAGATGTTGGAGTCGGAGAGGATTGATTAGTCGGACATGGATCTAAAATGGTTGTAGTTTTAGCATATCACGGGCAGACATTTGACACTCAGTTCTACTTAAATATATTCTGAAAGAAAACGACACAAAAACCAGAATTAATGATGGTGGTTCAAAAATTTTATTGATGGAGATTGATAATGTAAGATTTATTGATAGTCTTAACTACTTTCCGATGGCTCTATCAGCTTCGCCAGTTACGTTGGGTGTCCTTTCCCCCCTTAAAAAACGTACCTTTCGCATTTATTTAAAATCTTGGACTATGTTGGTAATATTCTTGATAAAAGTTACTAAACACCAAACACCATGAAAACATGTTTGGATTGGAGCCTTGGTTGCAGTAAAAGCGGTTCCCGAAATTATTTCTTAAAATGACATGAAAAACAACTGAAACAGAGCTAAATATTGGATTTTCAGAAAAAATTAGTAGAATATTGTATATCTGATGTACAAATACTAATGTAAGCATGTCTAAGGTTCCGAAAAAAAATGGAGGATCAATACAATGTGTGTCCCTACACCGAAGGAACAACCATAGCTTCAACTTGTAATATGGTGTTTAGAAGAAATTGCTTAGAGCCAAATACAATCACAGTCATCCCTAGAAAAAGTTATCGAAACGTTGACATCTTCTTAGTTGAAAATCTTCTAGAACGTCTTAAAAGAACTTAAGAATAAATTAGACATCTTAAGACATCTTCAGAACCGTCTTAAATCCGAATCATCTTAAGAAAAGGAAAATCGATCAGAAACGTCTTGGACACAAGCATTTCGCACAAAACGTCTTGGATCCACGTGTTGCAATTACTACCTATACTTTTTTGTGTTAATTTCCCGCCACTTTTCAACCGCATCAGATAGATGCAATCGCTCATTTAAAGGGAAAACAAATTATGATCTTGCTCTGATAATTGTGATATAAATAGTAAACATAATTAACAACTGAAATTCGATTGAATTGAATATTGTGTTTATCTTACGATTTTTAACGATCGTGTAAACCTAATACCTTTTTTCCGATCGACAATGAGTAAAGAAATCCAGTTAGAAAAAACAGAAATTGTTTGGATTTTTTTCGAGCGTTCGAATTTTTATTTGGGGATTTGTGTTGTTGTTTGAGAAAGAGAAAGGGAGTTGGATTTGGTAAGCTGAAGTGGGCAGTCAGATTTGGGTTTTGATGTGATGAACCTGAAGGGTCGAAACGTGTTTGTTAAAAGAAATTAAATAATTAAATTGTGTTTTTATTAGTTTTTATCAAGAAGCTCATGGGTTTAAAAAAAAAACAAACAAAAAAGGAAAGAGGATATGAGGATATGAGGATATGAGGACGTGAAAAGAAGTGATTAAGGTTGGGGTGAGTGTAAGGTTTTTGTATGATATATTTTTTATCTTATTTTACTTTTACTGATTAAGATGTAAGGTTAACGGAAATAATATGAGAGATGGGTGAAGTGTGACAGGGCACACTTCAATTGAACCTGGTTGCGAGGGAGGCTGGTTCCCAGAATTAAGCAGCTTGAGCTAGCACCGGGTGAATACTGTTTTACATCTGCGACCAACTGGGAGATAGTTACGGCCCACCAGACCAGTTACTGCTTATTACAAAAAACTTTTCTCATCATTTCTATGTTCGAATTCAAGCGCAGATACTCCCTCAATTACGCTACCAAGGCGATGACCATTTCTAATTTGAAATTTCATCATCAGTTATTTACATAAGTTGTTCTTATTATCTTAGTATAGAAATATTTTTAAAATTAAATGGATATATGGTTAAATAGATGGCGGTATCGGATTTGTTAAAAGAAATATTTTTATTTAATTATTATTATTTATTTATTCTTTAAACCTTTACACATAGTAAATAAAGCATATATACCTTACTCAAAAGATCTAAGGTAAGTCTTAAAACTAAATGTAATTACTCATACGATTTTGAAGAAGGAATGACAAGAATGAATTATGATACAACAACAACTAACGTTATTATATTATTTTTTCGTAATAAAAGTATTCGTTGTATTGCTATACCGTATAGTAGAATTCGGTCCCAATCTCCTACTTCTGTGTATTATAAAATTCATACATGTATTAAATGGAACACAAAAGCTGTAATTTTTCTGTATTTTATGTTGTTTTTCCATATTTTATAAACAAGAAAAACGAATGAAAATTAATAGAGAGAAAATAATTTCTTTATGTTCATAACAACGAGTCCTTAGGGATAAATTTTTATTACATAGCGATTGGTGACTATAAATGAAGATATAATGGAAGGTGGGTGCTTCACTGACTTTGTAGAAGATATTTTATGATTTTTTTTCTTCTCTCATTACAATTCGTTTTGTTTTGTTATGTTTTGTATACACGACTACGAACTGTGTTGTTTTATTATTCTTTTGATGCTATATTTTTAATAATAAATTTCTCGAAGAAATAAAAAAAATTGTTGGAAAAATGTTTTAAGAAAATTAACGATGTTAATTTTTTGTTGTTGATTAAATTTACTTTGTTAGCCTAAGTTTTTGTTAAATACGCTGGCATTACCAATCAATGATGTTCTCAAAAATAAGATTTTAGCTCAAAAATTTCTTAAAAACTCTTTCGGTATTTCCTTAAAAAATGTTACAAATGATATTTGTAAAACTTTGTCGACTAAAATCAAATTGAAAATTTTTGTCCAAACTATAAACTATCTATTTTAGCTACGTTCAAGGGTATGATCCGTAGCATCTATATACATATTGGACAACTCTTTAAATATCGTTTTAGTAAGCAATCATCAAGTAGACGAAAAATTCATGTTATCGTTTGATTATTTGTAATGAACACTGGACCTGCTAGTGATGTCACTAACAGGAAGCAATCAGAGAGCAAGTCGAGCACTACGAGAAGCAATTTACCCTAGTTTAGTACATATAATCAGATATGCACGCAAGTAAGACTGTGTTTATGGAATGAAATAGACGAAAATAAAGAGCAAGGACTCTTACGACCCCAACGTCCTATGTAACCGAAATCATCACACACACAACTATATAATTATGCTTGTCACATTTAGAAAATTAAATTTAATGTTTCACTCACCCTAAAATGGTATCGGATCCAAATTTTCATACCCACGATCATATTAAATAACGACTAGATCTAATTATTACACAAACCAAAAAACATGTTGCGCCTCTGGTCCGGGCGATTGTTACATACACACGGTATTTAATGATGAATTTCCGCAATTATAATAATCAGTTCCTGTTATAATATCCAGAGGCGCAAAAAAATTTGTAAACTCTTTTGCAGACGCCAACTAACATAACTATGAACTAACATAAAGTGTACACCCAGAGATCTCTCACTTAAATAAACAGCAAATTTATCCAGTAACGTTTTGTAAATTACAATGCTTCAAGTTTAATCACAACATACTCTTGAATCACAGTAAAAACGTTCATGACGAATCGACATTATTCAAAACGCCGTAATAATAATTGAAAAATTCTCCATTTATAATTTTTATTTTAGCGGGAAAAACGTTAAAATCAAATAATTTTTCTCTATATTAAATATTTTGGGTTCATACCGATCAGAAATATTTTTAACAATTTTTTTATTTTGTTATTCTTAATGTAAAAATAGACTTAATCGATAATTTAGTTACACTATATTGTTACGTTTTTCTAACCTTACTGCAAATTGGCCTTATTCTCGGTTCGATAAACGATTAGTAAGTACAAAACCAGGTTTTATTAAGTATACAACACCTTAATTGGTTCATAAAAACAGACAAAAATACAGCAAGCAATATTCTTAGCTAGAATACTCTTCCAACATCTTTGAAACTCCAACGGTTGATTGTAGAAATGGCCAGTTCACAGCTTCCAAAATAATACACAAATTATTTCTACTTACTAACACTTAAAACTTTACTCACAATTAAATTTAAAAAGAATTTCTTCTACTTTTTTTTTAAAGGCGTTCATGCTCTATGTAGGAGCGTTGCCAGGCTAATCAGCTTTGAATATTCACCACGGTCATTCGCAACAGCGACATAATTACCATGGCAGCCGATTTTTGTACTGTCGTTTATTACGTCAGTCTCCCATTGTAGTCGTGGTCTACCTCGCAGTTGCCCACTCCCAGGGGACTTCAGACTGTGAATCGGCTCGTAGAACATGCCCAAACCAAGCAATCCTATTAGAACGGATGCAACCTATTATATTAGGACCCTCAAGAAGGTCTCTGATCTCAAAGTTATATCGGGTTCTATACTCTCCATCGTCTGTCTTAAGTGGACCACAAATGTAGTGTAGGACTTTACGCTCAAATACAGATAAATTCGTCATTTTGTGTAAGGGTCCACGTTTGTGACCCATACATCACAACCGGTCTAATAAATGCCGTGTATAACTTGAGCTTGGTGTTAGTTGATACATACGGTGATCCAAGGAGAGGTTTAATTGAGTAGAAAGTTTGATTACCTGCAGCGATTCGAGCTTTTATATCTGTAAGTATGCTGTTGTTTGAGTCAAGCATTGATCCCAAATATTTAAAAGATTCAACTCCCTCAGTTCGTTCATCGCCGCACATCAAATCTTTCTTCTCAGCCTGAAACATTCATATGTTTGGTTTTATTGTAGTTAATTTGAAGACCAATTTTTCTGGCACCACTCTCAAGCGACTTGAAAGTCTCACTCATAACAGCTTCACTTCGGCCGAGGATGACAACATCATCAGCGTAAGCAATCATCTGTACTGAGTTTATTGACAAGATATTGTTGTTAGTCGGTAGTTTCTTTTGACGGCACACATATTCCAAGGCTAAATTAAAAAGTATAGGAGAGATAGCATCTCCTTGTCTTAAACCGGAGTCGACTTTAAAAAACTTTGATATTTTGTTCTCTACTCGTGCACAGCATTGAGAGTTCTGTACTGTCATTTTGCATAGTGATACCAGTTTACTAGGAATTCCCATTGACACCAGAGCAGACCATAGAGTCTCTCGTTTGAGAGAGTCGTAGGCCTGCCTGAAATCAATGAAGAGTTGGTGCACAGGTATGTTGAGCCTTCGGCACTTTTCCAAAATCATCCTTATCGAGAAAAGTGCATCGGTAGTACCTCAGCCCCACCGAAACCACACTGATATTCTCCAAACAGTTGTTCAGCAAAAGTATTGATTTTGGATAGCAAAATGTAGGAAAAGATCTTATATGCTAAAGAGAGTGATTCCTCTGTAGTTTGCACATCGTAGGCGATTACCTTTTTTATGGATTGGTATCAGCATAGCTGTGTTCCAGTCCTGTGGCATGGTTTCAGTCCTCCAGATCATTTGAACAAGTTCAAAAAATCTTAAGGATAGAGTTTCGCCACCATGTACAATCATTTCGGATGTTGTATCGTCGTTACCAGGTGCTTTATTGCGTTTTAATTTTGACAGAGCCGCATCGAATTCCTCTTTGGTTGGTTCGTCTACATGTACCTTTGACGCACGAATAAACTTTGCTCGTCGCCCGACTTGTTGCTGGTCAATGAAGTTGAGAAGATTCTCAAAATAAGCGGCCCAAGTAAATATTTTTAAGTTCTTCTTGTAGCCCCATCTTCGTTTTGAATAGCAGTCGATCTAGTTTGAGGGCCTTTCTTGAAGGTGTTAACCTGTTGCAAGAAGTTACGCGATTGATGTTCCTTATTGAAGCTTTCAATCTCCTCACACTATCTCTTCCCAAATTCTCTCTTCGTTCGTCTACATAGTCTACATGGCTCTGTAACGGCTTGTATTGCCAGTTTATAGTTCTCCTTCGTGAACCTGGTGTTGCGTCCTTGTAGACACCAGATGGCAATCTCTTTTGTATTGAATAGCGTCTAGGCATGCTTGATCCATCTATGGCTTCTAGGAGTGGTTCTGTGGTCGTCCAAGTATTCCCTCAGCAGCGTTTAAAACTGCATCTTTGAGCAAATACCAAGCCTCATCGACGTCTTCATTAATGGTTTCTGATTTATCCAATGTTTCGGCAATATGGATTTAATATTTTTTTTTGTTTCAGCATTCTTTAATGATGAGAGGTTAAAACGTTTCCGTTGATTGAATTTCGGAATGCCTGGATTTGGGAAGTGGAACCTTATCGTTGCACATACAAGAAAGTGGTCACATTGGTCACAATGTTTGCACATCTAAAGGATCGCAAATCCAGAACGCTAGAAAAGAAACGTGCTGTTACTAGAACGTGATCAATTTGATTTCGAGTGTTTCATTCGGTGAGACCCAAGTCTGCTTATAAATCGGTCAATGCGGAAAGAACGTACTGGCAATTCTTAAATTATTTGATAATGTAAACTCAGTCATTCTTTCACCATTATCATTCGAATTCAAATGCAGGCTGTTGGGACCCACTACATTTGGTGGCGCGTTGTAAGGCACCAATTTGCCATGATGTAGCGTCATTGACTAAGCAGTTTTTACTCTGCTTGTCTCCAATACACCAACCTAATTCTGTCAGCATTACCCAGGCAGCACGGCAGGGACGTCGAATTTCGGATTTCGCTACCCATTTCTTCTATTTACAGGGTTTCAATTTATAAATTTCACATTTCATTTAAACTATCGCAATTTTAATTATAATTTTACAATCGCAAGCCTAAAATAAAACTAAGTAATTCTACAAGAGGAAATTCCTTATATTCAATTCTGCGTAAATTCTCGATTATTCAAGGCCACCGCCGATTATCTAAGAATATTCGAAAACATTATTTTTTACCTAATATATTGATTTGATTCATAAAATCATTTAATTTTAATTCATGTTGACTCTGATTGTAAGAAACGAATGTGACCTTGATCCTATTTTATATTTTATGAATATTGTTTATCGAAATTAAGGTTTTGTATTTCATTGTGTTTATGTAGAATCGTAGCATTACCTTCCACCTAAGCCTGTTCCATTTTTTTCCTATTTCTCAGATTTTTTAAAATTATTTCCAGTCCCTTTTTAAGTGCTTAGCCATTGCTCTGTTCTTTGCTGACCCACTTTGATATATCTGGATTCTCATTCTTCTTTTGTCCCTTGAGTTTTTCACCTCTACGTATCTCTGAACCATTCCAAATTTTCGTGCTTGCAGCTGCGACTCGTTCAAGTTTGAAACTCTTTTAACCAAATCACTTTTTTTTATAGTTCGAGTTAACTACTTAGGTTATTGACCTCTAATGCTTTACGCACGTGTTAACGATAGGAAAGGAAAGTTAAAAGGCTGGTATTTAGGGATTTGGGATAGGACTGGAGCGATAGTGTTGATGTACTGCTGATTTAAAAGCTTGAGGATTGTAAGTAGCATGGAAAAAATTTTTTGGTAATCGATTCCACCAGTTTACCGAACGTGGAAGGAAGGTACTATTATAGCTAGATGTTTTCACATATGAGGCCTCCAAGATATGCTTAGGGGAATGCAACGATTGTCTTGTGGCTCGTGACGATTTGCGTAATGGTGGTATTAAATCATTGACTTCTTTAGACCATTTACTAAAGTAGTATCTGTAGAATAGTGTAAGAGCTCCAAGCACTCTTCTATGATGGAGAGAATCCATACCCAATGTTATCATTGGATCATCAATCAGTTTTAAAGCACGTCTGTGAACTCTGTCTACAAAATTTAAAGAGGTTTCAGGTGCTGCAGCCCATAAATGGGAGTCAAATTCGAGGATTGGTTGTATATAAGCCTTATAGATCGTAGCAATTTCAGATGGAGAGAAAAAGCTTTTACAGCGGCGCAGGAAACTAAGTCGTTGGGAGCCCAATTTTGCAACAGAAGGAATATGATCATGCCATTTTAGTTTGTGATTGATATTAGTACCCAACAGTTTAAGCGTAGGCGAGATTATTATTGGTTGGCTGGAAAACGTTGCATTGCAGCTATATAGCGAGATTTTATGAGACAAAACACACGACTTCGTCTTCGTAGCATTAAATATCACAAGATTCCGTTTACCCCAATCCAGGATTAATTCAAGATCTACATCCAAGGATTCAACCATTTTTCTACGATGAAAATTGGTGGTTAGACTAGATGGCTGTTTTTTAAATGAATAGGAATGGAAGATAGTACTGTCGTCGGCAAAGCTATATATTAGGTTGGTGGAGACAGATAACAAATCGTTGATAAAAATCAGAAAAAGGGTTGGTGATAGAACCGAACCCTGGGGAACACCGGCTTGGATTGGGAATTTATCCGATATGGCACCATGCAGCAGTACTCTGATAGATCTTTGGGATAAAAAATCTTCTAACCAAGAGATCAAGGTCTTACAGACTCCAAATGAAATTAATTTATTGTTAAGGGCCCGATGCCAAACTCTGTCAAACGCCTTGGATATGTCAAGGGAAATAATATGAGACTCACCAAAGTTATGAATTGTTTTACCCCATTTCTCCGTGAGGACTGACATGATGTCACCAGTAGACCGTGTTTTACGAAATCCATATTGGCGGTCGTGGAGAAGATTGTTGTTTTCGAGATATGCCATTAGTTTATAATTAATAATTTTTTCCATAACTTTAGCAAGTATCGAGGTTAATGCAATGGGACGATTGTTTGATGGGTCAGACTTGTTGCCCTTTTTCGGGACTTGTTGAACATTAGTCAGTTTCCACATTGATGGGTAATGACCTGAGCTTAAGGACAAATGAAAAAGACTATTAAGTGGGTAGACCAAGGTACCCGCGCAACGTTTTAGTACAATAGGTGGTATACCGTCCGGACCAGCAGATTTGCTAAGATCTAGATTAAGCAATGTTGACCGGAAAATTCTTGGACGAAAGTAAATTTTGTTCATTGATGATTGGATAGGTGGAATGGAATGTTAGGCGGATTTATACAGGAATCATCGACAACAGAGTTAGCAGCAAAACTTGCCGCAAGTAGATCTACCTTCGCTTTGATTTCCATTACAGGGACTCCTTGGTTATCCATCAATGGTGGAATAGAAGATTTGATAAAATTATTGCCAACCTCTCGGATAAAATTCCAATATGACCGGCTGCCTTTTGTAGCGCGTAAAATTTTGCGCTTAGCATTGGAATTGAAAAGAAATTTAACTTTATTAAATATAATATGACAGTTGTTTCTAGCCCTGATATACAGAGATCTGCTGCTGGGAGATTTATCACTCTGGTATTTGTCAAACGCCAACATTTTGTTGATTTTGGCCATAGAACATTCATCAGAAAACCAGGATTTGGCCCCATTTTTCTTTTTCACAATACTGGTTGGAATAAAAATGTTCATACCCAGTATAATAATGAATGTGATCAATGCAGTTGCTTGATTAACATTTTTATTCTGCAGAAACAGACGCCAATCGATTTCGTTGTAAAATTTATTGAGTTTCTGCCAATTACATCTATTGTAGTGCCAAACCTTTCGAGGAGCAGAAAATTTTAGAGTTGGCGCTCGAGAACTTATTTGAAAATAGGCAGAAACTACACAGTGGTCTGATCTACCAAGAGAAGCGTCGACTGAGCAAGTATATTTACCGGAATGTGTTGTCATGAAAAGATCAAGTAGATTAGGAGAATGGCTGGCAATATTAGGAATATGGCCTATCTACTAGTTGTGTAAGCTGATTAGAATCAGCCAAAAACTTAGCATATTGCCCTTCTAAAGATGTTTTGGTTGAGAAACGTAGCCAATCTTTGTGATGGACGTTAAAATCACCGGCTAATATAATTTCTGCATTAGGTGCTGTAATGAAGATGTCGTCGATTGTGTCTGTAAGAGAATTAAATGGTTCCAGAGTTTGATTATGGTGGTAAGTAGGACTACGGTATAAGTAACACATATAGATGTCGTGTTTATTTACGACGATTTTGAGCCAGATAAAGCAGAATTCAGAAATACTACTTGTTTCATACTGAAATAGCCTTGTGTATTTAACATCATTTCGCACAAATATCATTACACCACGGTGGTCATAAAATGCAAATTCTGGAGAATAATTGTTACAGCTGAATCGTGCATTATCAATATTTGAAACTTGCGTTTCACCTAGCGCAAGTAAATGAGGTTTCTTTTGGTCGAGATGGCATTGGATGCTAAGGAAGTTTTTTGAGAGTCCCTGGATGTGGGTGAAATCGATTACAAAGTTGGAGTAAGAAGTGGGCATTGTATATTAAAATTAATAATGGTTAAGTTAAAGATCAATAGAGAAAATAATAAAAGCCAAAAACCAAAAGGGACAAGATAGAGTAAACACAACAATAAGCCACAAAGAAAAGATTGGCATAGGCCATACAAATTTTTGCAGTTCTGAGCGCTTTCACTATCCCACCGGCAATGGTAACAGACAGAAAAGAGAAATCTATTATCATATGTTGATTATTGAAAGGAGTTTATTAAATCAATTGCTAGTACGGTATTTATTTTAAATAAGAGATATTAATTTACGCTTAATTGATAAAACAGAATTTAAATCAATGAAAATAAAAAGAGGGAAAAACGGGAAAAATTACTTTAATAAGAATCATGTGAATTTTGTGTTGTTGCATGTGTATATGTATAATAGGAGATGGATAAAAAGGAATCCCGTTACAGTTTCACCTTTTGTATAGCATTAATTGATTTTAGGTTTTGTTCGAAATATGATTAAGATTTTCTATTTTAAAACTTTAGATTTAAACTTTACACAAACACATATTTTAAAATACATGAAACACTTTTTAGAAACATCACTAAACTATATAGTACAACATAAGGTTGTACTCGTCAAGAAATTTAATAAATTAATACAAGATAAGGTTGAAACCCGTCATGAAATAAAATAAACATAAAGCGAGAAATAGATTAAAATTTAAATTTAATACAAACAACCGACAGGTATGGGTGGACAAAAGCAACTTACGTTGCTAATTCGTTATGTTTTTCTTTTTAGCTTCCGGCATTTGTCGAAACGTCTGCGTCGCTTGACATATCTTTCTGTCATCTGTTTGGATGATAGTTTTGGATTTGCCTTTGCACTGCATAATTTCTATTCGCTGCAAATATTTGTTGTTTTTGCGTTATTCAACAGTAGTGCATTTCAACAGGAAGACGAATCCATTTTTCTTATGATAAATAGTAAAGTATAGTAACAAGTAAAATGTAAAATGCAAAATGTAAAATGTAAAATGCAAATTGTAAGATGTAAAATGTAAAA
The DNA here is from genome assembly GCA_963693315.1 of Diogma glabrata. NCBI lineage: Eukaryota > Metazoa > Arthropoda > Insecta > Diptera > Cylindrotomidae > Diogma > Diogma glabrata. The sequence continues at coordinate 54,954 of CAVNZG010001207.1, forward strand.
TGTAAAATGTAAAATGTAAAATGTAAAATGTAAAATGTAAAATGTAAAATGTAAAATGTAAAATGTAAAATGTAAAATGTAAAATGTAAAATGTAAAATGTAAAATGTAAAATGTAAAATGTAAAATGTAAAATGTAAAATGTAAAATGTAAAATGTAAAATGTAAAATGTAAAATGTAAAATGTAAAATGTAAAATGTAAAATGTAAAATGTAAAATGTAAAATGTAAAATGTAAAATGTAAAATGTAAAATGTAAAATGTAAAATGTAAAATGTAAAATGTAAAATGTAAAATGTAAAATGTAAAATGTAAAATGTAAAATGTAAAATGTAAAATGTAAAATGTAAAATGTAAAATGTAAAATGTAAAATGTAAAATGTAAAATGTAAAATGTAAAATGTAAAATGTAAAATGTAAAATGTAAAATGTAAAATGTGAAATGTAAAATGTGAAATGTAAAATGTAAAATGTAAAATGTAAAATGTAAAATGTAAAATGTAAAATGTAAAATGTAAAATGTAAAATGTAAAATGTAAAATGTAAAATGTAAAACGTAAAATGTAAAATGTAAAATGTAAAATGTAAAATGTAAAATGTAAAATGTAAAATGTAAAATGTAAAATGTAAAATGTAAAATGTAAAATGTAAAATGTAAAATGTAAAATGTAAAATGTAAAATGTAAAATGTAAAATGTAAAATGTAAAATGTAAAATGTAAAATGTAAAATGTAAAATGTAAAATGTAAAATGTAAAATGTAAAATGTAAAATGTAAAATGTAAAATGTAAAATGTAAAATGTAAAATGTAAAATGTAAAATGTAAAATGTAAAATGTAAAATGTAAAATGTAAAATGTAAAATGTAAAATGTAAAATGTAAAATGTAAAATGTAAAATGTAAAATGTAAAATGTAAAATGTAAAATGTAAAATGTAAAATGTAAAATGTAAAATGTAAAATGTAAAATGTAAAATGTAAAATGTAAAATGTAAAATGTAAAATGTAAAATGTAAAATGTAAAATGTAAAATGTAAAATGTAAAATGTAAAATGTAAAATGTAAAATGTAAAATGTAAAATGTAAAATGTAAAATGTAAAATGTAAAATGTAAAATGTAAAATGTAAAATGTAAAATGTAAAATGTAAAATGTAAAATGTAAAATGTAAAATGTAAAATGTAAAATGTAAAATGTAAAATGTAAAATGTAAAATGTAAAATGTAAAATGTAAAATGTAAAATGTAAAATGTAAAATGTAAAATGTAAAATGTAAAATGTAAAATGTAAAATGTAAAATGTAAAATGTAAAATGTAAAATGTAAAATGTAAAATGTAAAATGTAAAATGTAAAATGTAAAATGTGAATGTAAATAAAATATAATTTTGCCACTGATAAAAACAGAACCATTACAATAAACAAAACAAAAAGAATGAAATATTGCTTTTTTATGCAAAAACTATGTAATGTTTTATCAAACTGATATAAAAACAACGTTTGACATCGAAAGTAAAAACAGACAAAACAAAGAATTATATTAACAGCAAATTCTATGTTCTTTTTTCTTCTTTCAATTATTTAGATCATCTGATAAACCAAACGTTTATCTACAACTCTATAAAACATTTTATTTCAACATAATCTCAGACACTCACCCCTAAGCGTCCTTGAATAAACCAAACAATACACGAAAAGAAAGATAATACTGAATTACTAATAACCATAAAAAAACATTCGATTAAGAAATTCTATTCCAAATATATATATTCTCCTAAAATAAAAGCTTTCAATCATCACCATCTACAAAGTATTTGAAATATAACAAAAGTCCTTGACAATTATCATATATGTTAAACAAATATTTAGACATCTTATTATCTACACTCAAATTTCTTTGTTTTAATATATAAGAATAATAATTTCAAACGTTATAACTTTTATCAGTATTTCAAACATTTAAAAAACTGACCTAGATATCAAAACAAATATTGATATCACAAATAAGATCAAAAGCTTAGGTGAAATTTTATGTTTTGTTAAATTAGTAATAAGTGGAACAGATTTTGTATTTCTGTGTATGTTTGCTTTATTATTAGTTTGAAGCTTTTATGGAAACATTACGTATGCACTGAATAATTGATATAATTTGTTTTTGACTTTTTCGCTGCCATTTATTTACTCTTGTTGAATGTATTATACAAAGAAAAATTTTTCCAAGTGTTCAGAGACAATAATGAAAAAACTAAGTTAGTCTATTGTACTGTTTTGCAATTTACGCTTTGTATTTGATGTATTTTACAACTTGAAACTAAAGGATAAAATAGCTATAATAAAATATATTATTTTTAAAATATTATATTTGTGCCAGAAAAAAAGATGCTATAATTACTTGAACTTTAAACAAACAAAGTGTTTATGTTTTTCTCGTTTATATAACACAACCTACTCTACTCCCTATTATACGAATGAGATATTTTGATACAATTATGTTTTATAATCTGATGTGATCTTTGGCCATGACTCAAGTTTTAGATCCAAAGAGGAGAGGGAAATAGGTGAGATATAGGGTGAGATGTCGCGTGGTGTGGAGGAAAGTTGTTGTTTCTTAGGATGTTGAAGATCTTTTCAATGTCTTTGGAATATAATTGATCGTCACAGAGAGATAAAACCCGCTTGGCAAAAGAATAACCGATGTTGAATTTAGTATTGAAGAGGCGTACAGAGAGAAAGTTTAACAGGCGGTTGGAAGAAATAGGCTTACGATACCAATCAATGGAAATAGAGCTATCTTGGTTGTGAAGAATGGGAATGTCTAGAAAACTGATTTGGTTATTGTTTTCAACTTCGTAAGTGAATTGAAATAATGGAGATATTGAGTTAAGGGAGGTCAGAGTGTTGTCGATGTGAGGTAGGAATGCAACATATGATGTCATAGACATATTTTTTGAAAAATAAAGGGAAGTGTAGGAGTTAGTTCAAGAATCTGTTAAGAGCATCTTCCAAGACCAAGTCAGAAAGGGTGGGGGAAAGAGGGTTTCCAATGGCAAGGCTACGGATTTGTGCATATGTGTTGGAACGGAAGGAAAAGAAAGATGTATTGACCATGCAGAACATGATCATTTGTTGAAAAAAGAGAAAGGGGATGGGAGTGATGGTTTTAATGGTGTCCCAACGGTTGGAGATAGCATTTAGGGCCATTTGGACAGGTACATTGGTGAACAAGGAGCCGACATCAATGAGACCAGAGAGTGATTGGGCGGAATGATTTTGATGGAAAGAAAAAGATTGAATTCCTGAGAATTTTTGACGTTGAAACAGGAGGTGTCGCACACTTGTAGGAGAATTGAGTTTAGAAATTTGGATAGCTTGAACGATGGAGATGTGTAGTTAGCGACAATAGGACGAAGGGGAATGCCTTCCTTATGTATCTTTGGGAGACCATAGACTTTGGGGAGAGGGGAAACACTGGAACGACGACGGAAAGAGGTTTGGGAATCAATGTGGTTGGAACAAAGAAGGGAGTCTACGTATTTGTTGTTAGTTTTGACAGTTGAGGAGGTAGGATTGGTTGTAAGAATTTTGTAAGTCGTAACGTCGGAGAGGTGCAATTCCATTTTTTCTTGATAAGACGATGACAGCATAACGACACTGATGTTGCCTTTTTCTGCGGAGAGAATGGTTATCTCGGAGTGGGAGGAGAGAAAACCGGCGGGTTGAGTAGAGGGCTTGGATAAGGATGGACTCAGTATGGTTGAAACATCGTGTTTTGGAGGAATGTGATATGTATTTGAAGGAACTAAAAAGACCATCAATAGTTGAGGATTTTAGATCGAAACTAGGGAGTTTGAAAGAAAAACTGTTGATGGATGATAGGATGTTGAGTTTGGTGTTGAGATCAAGGGTAGAGGAAGGTACAAATTTAGGAACAAAGCTAATGAACATTTGGGTGTCTGTTGGAATGTCGATGTTTGTGAGATTTATGATATGATCAGGATCGTAGTGGATGTCCAGAGGGGACTGTGCTTCTTTAAGGTGGGCATACTTGTTGAAGAGAGAAGGTTTGTTTTTTGTGATAATGTTGTTAAATTTCTAGTGTTGTGTAAACAGGAAGTTTATAAGGATTCCGGAGGGGATGTGCTGGTGAAGTTTGAGCCTGGTGTTATTGAGAGTTGAGCGAAGGGTATTGATAGTGCGGATTGTGTTGGAAATTGTAAGGTTGGGAGTTTTTGTGTTGAGAACGTGAAAGAAACGGTTATGAGTGAAAGGACCTTGCAATGACCCAAACAGGTTTTTTTTCCAAGGTGTTGACATTATTGAGGATGAAGGATGGGCAAATCCTTGATGTACGGCATTGAAGGAGGAAGAACCTACGTATTGTAAGCTGTGCTAGTTTTCGGTTTTGCGCCATGTATGAGTGTATGAGAGAGAACGCGGTATTGCGAAACAGAGTTTTATACAAGCTGAGAACGAGCAAGCAGCAGAGAACGTCATGCTAAAGGGCTATAATGATCTGAAACCGAAACAAGAACTACATTTGTTTTCTTATCTTGATAGGTGTATGATTTGCACAGCTAATTTATATCAAGAAACTTAAAACTAGTTGCATAATACACATTAATTTTCAGAAAAAATACTTGTGAAAGGATATATGTGGCATTAGGGTTCAGTTAAGATTAATGTTTGTTTAAATATTTGTTAAAAACACAACGAATAAAAATATATATAAGTTAGGGTACAATTGGAAAATTAACAAAGGAATTAAAAAATAAAAAAATTTAAAAGATACCAAATATTTACAATGAGGAACTATTAAAAAACTGAAGATTTAAAATACACAAGGAACAATAAAATTTAAAATTAATTGTAAAAATTAGAAATAAAAATACCAATATAAATAATATATGTGTTTATAATTTACTTAAATAAAATTTGTTGGTGATATGTCCGAAAAGTTGATTGTTGATATGATATGAAACCTGTTCTGGAACGTAATAGCCAACGGGGCTATTCAGGTAGATATGAATGCTGCGTATGTTGTTTGAAGTAGTGCCATATAAAGCCAATTTTTGGAAGTATTGAGTTGAGACTGGTGTGTAAACGGCAATTGTAGTATAAAGATGACAACGTTATTTTTAATCAAAACGTGATATGTGAGAAATAGAAGAGAAGTTCTTGATCCATGTATTTAACATGCAGTTAAATTTCCAACCTCCATAATTAAAAAAAAATTTACAAAATCCCATGCAATCGGCATTTTTCGGATCTTGCCGAACGAAAAAGCGGCCGAATCGAAAAAAATGGCAGAACAAAAGTTTTCGGACTCGTCAAGAACAGGCGCCTCACGAAGTATAAAATATGTAGTAATCATCACATGAAATCGGCATGGGCCAGGGACTATCAAGTCGCTCCGGAGAAACTTTTATTTTAATTAAAGTGAGCTTTTTGTTTTTATTAAAATAATTTTTTTTGTTTCATTATAATTGATTTTAATTTTTGTTCAATCGAATTTTGATTTTATTTCTTACTTTTGTTAATGTAAAGTTTGTTTTTGATAAGAGATCTCCCCAATCATTCGATTGTTAAAAAGCCAGCAGTTCATTTTGTTTTTCATTTATTGTTAATAAAACTTCAAGTTTCAAGTTTGCTTTTTTGTATAGTCCGCTAGTGCAGTCAATTTTGTTTTTATTTCCATCATATATATATTCAACATAAAACCAATCAGCAATTGAACTGATATATTTTGAAAGATGTTTGTCTATTCTAAAGCTTGTAATAGTCAAAACCACAGTTTGTATGAATTACTTTATTATGTAAACTAATTCTCAGAGCACATATTTGCTATATGTTTTGAAAAGATGGTCTAATAGCAAAAATTATGTAAATTTTAAAAATTTAAAACTTAAAACCAAATACAAATCTCTAAAAAATGTTCATCTAAATAGTAAGAATTATTACATAACACAACATCATAGCGCATGAACAATATTTTATTTCTCCTTAATTTCCAATAAATTTCAAGAAATTGTTTAGTGTAAGCTTTTTCTGTTTCTCCTTTTTAATCAACAACAACACAATTTATATTGATGATCATCATCATCATTGATAGTCCTTAAACAGAAATAAATAAATAAATAAATACAAACACGAAATCTTACTCTATATGAAAATCGTTCGCGTATAGATTATATTTCCCTATTTTCTTTTATTTATTTATTTTGGGAAAAAAAAATAAATTGAAAATTATTTTCACATTTCAGTTGTTAAACGAACGTCGTTGGGTAAAGTTTCTTATAAACGAAGCTTTTCGGATTATTTCAAAAGTTTAATGTTAACAGTGTGAGAAATCTTGGAACAAAAATATAAAAAAAATTTCTTTAAAGTGAATTTTTGAGATGAAAATTTTCGTGTTTTATTCATAATTATTCGTTCGTTGTTTTTCATTAAAAAAAAATTGATTTAACTTAATAAAATAAAAATTGCTTTTGTCTCTAGAGCTTTTTTCATTAGCTGATTTGCATACATATATCGAGAGTGAATATAAATTGAAAAATTATGTCTAAAGTGAAAAATTATTTTTCTGAAAATATTAAAGTTAATAAAATTTTGAAGTGGAATCGTTAGTAATATTTTAAGTAAACTTTATTGGATAGAAAAATTACTTTTGTAAATATTATAATGAAATAATAGATTTAGAATGTAAGTAAATCGATTAAGCTTTAAAAATTTAACAAAATTTATACAATAAAATATTTTAGTTTTGAATAAATTTCGTCATTTTCACCCTCACCCAACATCGAATAATTCATAATCTAGGGTTTTTATTGGGTGAAAATCCTAAACAAAGAAAACATAAAACAGTTAAATAAATAACTGAAAAAGGGAAAAAACGAAAAACTCAGCTGAATATAGAATTAAATATTCATTAATTATATTCAAAGTCAATAATTTCTTGAAGTCGAATTAACTATAATTTATGGAGAAAATTGTTATTTCCTTAAGTTTTTCATTTAATTTTAGTATTGTTGATAAGAATTAATATGGGGATGGATATGGTTATATAATACACAATTTTATTTATTATTTTCGATTAACATATTTATGGATATTCTTATACAATAATAAATGGATATTATCATTATCATTATTATGTAATAAAATCTAAAAGTTAGCTTAGTGAGGATTGGAAAACGTCCTTGTTTGTTATTGTTTTGAAATTAATTTGAATAATAAATTAAGATATTATACTAAAATTGATTTTATGCGATTATAAAATTAAAGAACACTTAGTTAGTGGAACAAAGTTTGAAGATTAAACTGTTTTTAGACAAAATGGCTTAAGAGGTTCAAAATACATAGACAAAACCAGCATAATCTGATTTGCACTTGGAAAAGTTAGAAGGAAAAAAATACGATCCTTTATTATATCAAAACGATTTTGAGTAACGGGTTATTCAACTTTTACTTCACCATAGTTGGTTACAAATAAATACTATACAAACGCTCTAAACAGCAATAAACTGATTGTTAGAGGGTCACATAATCAGCTGTTTGTTGTTTGTTTTAAACATCAGAAAATATACGTAATTACTTCCGATTTTATTGAAACTATAGTTTATAACGCTGAAAAGGTTTCGATAAAACATTGGTACATGATTTTAAGTTATATAAAAAATTGACAAAATTAATACAATTAATGGTAGAGTAAATGCAGACATATCAAATATTTGGACAAACCAGAAGTTTAGATGTAGAACTAATTTGTAACTAAAAAATGGTAAAGCAAGTTTTAATTAAAAAGTTTTACCATTTTTAAGATCAACAAATAAATCCGTACGATTACTTTTCATACCTTTTCATAACAAAAAGTTTGAGAAAATAAGCCAAAGGACAAACCGGTTAATGGTATTCAAATTATTGAAAACCTTAGAAAATTTTGAATACCATACCATGTTCCATCCAAATCAAATATCAAAGATAAAATAAAGTTATTGAAGTTTAATACTCTATTATGATCTGGACTGGATCAGGATGAACTAGGACAAGTCTTAATAGGTTGTGCAAATCCTGATTTCTCTACAATGCAATGGCTTATTTCACCTGATCTGAGTCAAATTCCATTGGACCAAACTTTATTTGGTTTAAATACACTACAGTAAATATCCCCACGGCCCACAATATCCATTTTTAATATTTTATCAAATTTTACATTATATTTTAGTTATCACTTCAGAAAACATTAATAATATGTCGCTTACTCGAATATGTGTTTTAGGTAGATTTCATTTAAAAATCTACCTATTGCAATGTCCATCATCTCGGAATGTCAGAAAAATTTTGGTGCCAACCGACTATATATGATAAGCGGAGACGGAAAAACAAAAACAAAAAAACTTATATACATATATATATATATATGTATATATATATATATATATATATATATATATATATATATTTGTATATATATATATATATATATATATATATATATGTATATATATATATATATATATATATATATATATATATATATATATATATATATATATATATATATATATATATATATATATATATATATATATATATATATATATATATATATAAATTAAAATAGTTTTTTGGTTTAAGCCAATTTTTAATTATATTTTATTTCGTTGTTACCCGACAATTGTTTCGGTTTTATTTTAAAACCATTTTCAAGGGTATAATTCAGACAAAAAATTCTTATACAAAAAAAAAAAACTAGTAATAATTAGGCAAAATATTGACATAAATATCAAAAAAAAAAAAGATATTTTTTTGATATTTATGTCAATATTTTGCCTAATTATTACTATTTTTTTTTTTTTGTATAAGAATTTTTTGTCTGAATTATACCCTTGAAAATGGTTTTAAAATAAAACCGAAACAATTGTCGGGTAACAACGAAATAAACTATAATTAAAAATTGGCTTAAACCAAAAAACTATTTTAATTTAAATAATTCACAAGCCAAATATATATCATACATATATATATATATATATATATATATATATATATATATATATATATATATATATATATATATATATATATATATATATATATATATATATATATATATATATATATATATATATATATATATATATATATATATATATATATATATATATATATATATATATATATATATATATATATATATATAAATATATATATATATATATATATATATATATATATATATATATATATATATATATATATAACGATATGAGGTCTAACGAAATTTAGCGGCACTCTCATAGTCACAATTTTTGACCCACAACAAAAACATTTGTTGTGTATGTTGCGGCAAATAATTTCTTGGACAAATTCGCAAACTGGACATAAATGTGCACCATTTAAGTGGCTAGAGCTCTCAAGTCGGATAATCTGAGGCGTTATAACGGCCGTTTGAAACATAATATATATATATATATATATATATATATATATATATATATATATATATATATATATATATATATATATATATATATATATATATATATATATATATATATATATATACATTTATATATATATATATATATATATATATATATATATATATATATATATATATATATATATATATATATATATATATATATATATATATATATATATATATATATATATATATTAAGCTTGCCAGATTTTTTTTGGAGGCATTCCGGGCCGGAAAATCCGGGCGTTTTTTTTATAAATCCGGGCAAAATCCGGGCGACAAGTGTCAAAATTTCCATTTGAAAAGCCGGGCGAAATCCGGGCGAAATACAAAATTTTTAAAAATCGCACAGAAAAGAAGAAAACAAAAAGACTATGTTTTTCATAAATAACCTTTGAAAACTCTTTATTGCTTTGAAATGTTGAAATATATTTTGTTAATAATATTTTTAATTCTGTTTATTACAGAAAGAGTTCTATGCTTAAATTGTCAACATTGTATTCAATCAATCTCCATCGAAGTCGATGACTGTCCACTCTCTTGAGTACCAAACAAACTATCAGCTCTCATTTTGTATTTTTCACTTCCAGCAACTTTTTGGAGAAAACCAGCATCTTCTTTTATTTTTGTATAAAACTCTGGACATGTCTCCTTCCAGTTGAATTTTACCATAAATTGTGCCCGAACGTTTTCCAGTGTCAATTTGCCTTTTTCTTTTGTCCAAATGTCATTGATGTGAGAAAATACGCGCTCAGTTGTCGTATTGGCCGCCGCTGGGATAACTAAACCAAACTCCACGATTTGCAGCAAACGATTGAACGAACGAGAGCACAATATATAAATTATAAAACGTTGAAATGATGTCAATTGTTTATATATTTTCATATGAAACATTGAAAATAACACGATTTAACATGTGAAACATATTTGAATAAGAAAGATACAGATTATTAAAATTTTGACTATAAAACGAATTAATATTATATATATATTTTTTTTTTTCAATGAACAAATGTTGGAAAAATCCGGGCGATTTCCGGATTTTGTTTAGAAATCCGGGCGTCCGAACCGGGTGATTTTGCAGCCAAGTTTTACCAAAAAAAGCCGGGCGAGTCCGGCTTTAGCCGGGCGATCTGGCAAGCTTAATATATATATATATATTTATATCTATATATATATATATATATATATATATATATATATATATATATATATATATATATATATATATATATATATATATATATATATATATATATATATATATATATATATATATATATATATATATATATGTATATATATATATATATATATATATATATATATATATAAATAAATAAAATATAAATAAAATTAATAAATATTAAATGTTTGAAATTTATTTTATCATTTTTTGTCAGATGACAACCTTGGCGTTTAGGTTTGCTGAAAAATCAGTCGTTTTAAAAATTTTTCTAAACTTTGTTGTCCTTAAACTAGATGTAAATGGCCCAGCTCACATTTGAATTTTTTTGCACACTTAGATAGGACATAAATCTTTCCCAAATTGGAAAACAAAATTATCCACGTCCAGAGATTGTTCCCTGAGGCTGTTGAAACGAATGCAAACTTTTAGATAGACTTTTCATTTATAACCTCAGAGATTTTCAGCTGTCTTACCGAAGCGGTTTCAATGGAATTAACGTTATACTAACATAATGCACGATACTCGCACCCCAATTTCAACAACAAATCCCTTAAGAAATAATAAATAAATGTTCTTTTAATTTCGTTTCAGTTTTTATTTTTATTTTTGAATTTTTATTTGTTTTTGCAAAAGTTTTGAGTTTTGTTTTTTTTCGTTGTTTGATAATTTTTGTTTATAAGTTATTTGGTATTGTAGGTGTGACGTAGTGAGAGCGTTAATTTGCTCTTTGGTGGATTTAATATGTTGTTAAAGGTAGTTTTAACCAAATTAAATAAAACTGTTCGGGAATTGCATTGATAAAGTTGTTTCGGATAATGTATTTAATTTGGTTTGATAATTTTTTTGAATTATTCTGTTGCTACTTAAATTTTTTATTTAAACTAATCTGACACATTTAATTTTATTTGTACACAAAACTGTTTGACTCCGAAATCTACCTATTTCTAGCGGATATACCGTCCGCTGGACTTTTTTTATTTGAATGCTTTGAAATTACGTTTTTAATTTATTTAAATTAAAATATAATAATATGTTTATTATATTATTTTTTATCCTAGCCATAACAGAGCTTACTATTTTGAAACGATAATTTAAAACAATATTTTATAACATGAAAATTAATTTTATTAATTTAATGATTTTAATTGGATTTTAATCGATCTTGCAATAAAAATATTAAGTATTTTAGATATTAAACGTTTTACCATATCGAATATATCAGAGAATATAATATACCAGCGACTGCAAATATGTGGCACGCGTGTCAGGCTTATTAAATAAGTAAATTTAACGTAAATTTACCTTTACCGTAAATTTACCTTAAATTTATTTTTTATTAAATCAAAATGGAAAATGTATTTTTTTAACATGATTTTTGAAAACAATTAAACTCAAGTTGTTAAAGAGGTAATTGGAATTTTTTCAATTCAAAGGTATGGTGGGAAGTTTCTCAGAAAAAAATCCTACTTCTCATTTTAAGTGTTTCGGATGAATTTGAACCTTCCTCTTTACTGCCTTGTTCAAATCCTTTGGCAGATACGTTATCAACTACTCCAACTGGTATAATATTGTTTTAAAATTTTTAAATTATCAACGTTAATGAAATTAAAGATTTCAAATATTTTGCATTAGGTTTTAGAATTTCATTGAAGTTGGAGTGAAGAACTGTGTAGTTGACGTGAAAAAAGAGTGCTTCGTAAGACCTTCCTAATCTCTACCCATATTTAAAAATATGTACAAGCAATAGCCGTTTTGATAATATTTACTCCAGAATATTATTATTGATATTTTGATCTTGTATTTTGACAAAAGATTTTGTTTTAACAAAAACTTAGAGAAAAATGATCAAAGATAATTTTGAAGCGGGGGTTCCATATAAACTTGCATATCATTAAATATAACATATTCTTATAGAATTTAAGTTTGGTTGTGTTGTTTTAGGTAAAATTTATTTAATGAGCAATGTTTTTGGATTTAACGCGAAAGTTAAAAACAAAGAAAAAGGGAAAGGAAACCATAAAATTAGTCTTGCTTGTACCAGAAAATATCCACAGAGTGTGGTATCATCCTTCCTCATGTGGAGTTTAGCGATAGGAAAAGAGATTAGTTTGAGAAAACACCCTGTAAGATGTACATTTGTAAACAAAAACTCAATTTTACCAAGCAGCATAAGTATAATATGAGTCCCATCATCATAAGGGGTTCGGTAGTTATAAGTGCATAGGAGACAAAATATTTGGAAGCTATGAAAGCAAATTCTGGAGTATGAAGTGGTATGCTCTTATCACGTATAAAGCAGTCCTATAGTCCGGGAAGAGCTAGAAGAGAAACAGAAACAGTCTGTCTGCATAATGTAGGTAATGAGGACATAATTTTTTGGCTCATGTGTCATTGGAGATGGTATTAGAGCTAATCCCCCTACATTTTCAGATCAAAAACATAGCTAGGGAAGCAAGCCTTAGATAAGCTTAGTCCACGGACAAGAGAAATATTATCGACGCCAAACATCGAACACAACTTTCTAGAAAAAACCTCTGGCTTGAGTCATCAATATACTGAATCGTAAAGCAGTTCAACTCAGACAAAAATATGCTTCGACCCTGATCAATGTTGAGCAAATATTGCAGTGTGGCACAGTGAGCATACTACAAACAATCTGTGCCTATAGTACAATGTATTAAAACAGTACGCGTAGCAGGAGTATTTAGACCAAGATCTTGGACAAAAACAAAGAACAAAAAATTGAAAGATATTCAGAATGCGGCCTGAAGAAAAATTTTTGGAACAAAAGTGTTTCTATTCTGTGGAACAGCAAGTACCCATTAAGTCTCATACCATTACATCAAAACTAGTCAGAAACTGTATAAATAAGCTAGACAAGCTTTGTGATAAAAGCATACTAACAGTTTACTGAGCACATGTGAATGCAGATAAAGCAGGTAGTAAAGAAGCCAGTTTAGTAAAGAAGACTGTTATCACCTTGGTTCTATCTGGCACTGAACTCTGAACTAAACAAAGGATCCATTCTAAAAAGCATAAGCAACGGGAGTCAAAATAAATGATCTGATGCCTGGAACAATGCCACGGGCTTAACACCGTCCCAAGAATTAATAAGGGTGTTGTAAGAAACAAAAAGATGTTAAATCGTTGCATTGTTCCAGTCATCTGTCAAATGAACGAAATCCTTTGTTTTGTCAAAAACGATTAAAGTTGATCGAATTTAAAGATAAAGCATATCCTGAAAATTTTCCCAACTCAGGCATAATAATTTTTTTGTTAAGACAGACACTGTTTAATATTCTGATATAATTTCTTTCTAATTGGGAGTCGCAAAATTTTGATTGTTCATTTGGCAAGCAAAAAGAGCGATTATTACAAAAATTATTTTTTCGGCACACTCATCTTCATTCCTTTGTAACCACTTTATTATAACTCCTTTGTTACTTACAGTTTTTCTGTTGTTGATAATATCTTATCTTAACCGCGGATGAAAAATTGATTGACCAATGAGTATTAAATAATTGTTCACATAAGTTCATTGTTTTTATTTCGAACAATCTGAGTCGAAATTTAACTACTCTTTAAAATCTACAGTTTCTACTATTTAGAATTTATAGTATTTAAGTATGACTTATGATCAATACAAAAATAACATCTAAATAACTCCTCCAAAAGCGAACTACCGGAAAAAATCACATTTGAGTTGTTTGTAGTGATCCTAAATACTTACCATTGTACATTCAAACTCTATACTTAAATATGCAAAAAAAGTTTTATATCAAATTAATATTTTCTTACTAGAATATTTTTAATAAATAAGAATATTGTATTACAATTATTTTCTCACAAAAAATAGTAAACTTTGGAATGTGATGATGAGGTAAATATAATAGAACTGAAAAGGTTCATAAAGGAAAAATAAATGCAATATAAGACAGATAGGAATGGGTAGCCAGCCTAGAGCTGCACATGTTTGATACACTAAAGTGTTACAAAAGTAATGAAAATTTTTGATTAAAAGACTTCTTATACACTTTAATAATATTTTATTTTTCTACATATATTTTCTGTCTCTAAGAGACCTTCTTCAGAGAATGAATTCTGATTTCTATTAGAATAGAAATCAGAATTCATTCTCTGAAGAAGGTCTCTTAGAGACAGAAAATATATTTAGAAAAATAAAATATTATTAAAGTGTAAAAGAACTCTTTTAATCAAAAATTTTCATTAGATTAACACTTTAAGTAGTTCATCAACAATTAAAATTTAAAATGTTACAAAAGTGTGTCAGTGAAATAAATTAATAAAGTAAAATTAGTTGATATTTATTGGAGTTTTATTGTGTTATGGGGTAAATCAAAAGTGAATCCCACCATATGTTAAATAGGCGTTAAATATAAATTTTCTTTCAGTATTAATTTATCGATATTACTTCAGTTTTAAAAAAAACAAAGTATTGAATTCATGAGGGAAAAGTAAAATTCTTACCCCCACTTGTTTTGGCATTTCTCGACGTTTTACGACCTACTGATTCTAAAAAAGCAAAAGAAAAACGTATTTCTGTCCGGCCGGCCGTCACAACCGACGAAATTTAGAAAACCGCTGGATGGATTTCAAAATTTTACTCAATGGAAAGAGCCAAAAGGACGATGTGTTCGATAACTGTATCGGAAGTGTTTCAAAACAAGAAAATTTGCATATTTTTTGCTTAAAAAACGTTAATGTTAAGGGATTACGAGTTTGAACATTGAATTTGGAGCAATCGTGATGGTAGGGATTGGTGTATGAGACCAAAAACTAGATTATTGCATTATAAGTTTGTCAAAAAAATGTTGTCAAGTGTGTCAAAAGATTGATCATTTATTTATTATTTTACCTAATTCTTTGAAAAAAAAATAAAATTAATTATTTGTTTGACATGAAATTTTATTAAAGAGATTTATGGCATTATAAGTTTGTCAAAAAATACTGTCCAGTCGATTGTTGTCAAAATAATGACTTTCATTTATTTTTTTAAAAAATAATAAAATTAGTTATTTGTATGAAATGAAATGTAATGAGCATGATATTATTATTATTATTGAAAATTTAATTGTATTATAAGTTTGTCAAGAAAATATTGTCAAGCATGTCTAAAAATGATTTCATTTATTATTTTAGCCAATTTTTTGGAAAAAAAAAATTAGCTGTTTGTATGACGTAAATGTGACATGGAAATTTTTGAATTTGTTATAGTTTTTGAAATGCTTTTGGAATTTTGAAAAAAGTATGTATTTTTGATTTTGTAATAGTTTTTGGAAAAAGTTTTAATTTTTGATTTTGTTATAATTTTTGAAATATTTTTAGAATTTTGGAAAAAGTTTTTCCAAAAAAGAAGTTTTAAGAATTTTTAGAATATTATTGGAATTTAGAATAAGTTTAAATATTTGATTTTATTCTAATTTTTGGAATTTTTTTGGAATTTTGAAAAAAGTTTCAATTTTTGATTTTGTTATAATTTTTGCAATATTAAAAATTTTTGAAAAAAGTTTAATCTTTGATTTTGTAATAATTTTTGGAATATTTTTAGAATTTTGAAAAAAGATTGGTTTTATTGTATTTTTACAATACTTTTGGAATTTTGAAAGAAATATGAATTTGTGATTTTGTAATATTTTCTCGAAACGATAAATGGAGAGGTTTTTTAGTAGTTTGCTGAGTGTATCATCTTTTCACTAAATTATGTTAATTTATGATCTGTTATAATTTTCCGGCAACGTATTGATGTTTCGCGTTAGTTTTGTAATAAATTTCTAAACAGAGATTTTTTATTTAGCGTATGGTTTTTGTTGTGACACATTAAAAATAAAAATAAAACAAAAATAAAACTTAAAATAGATAGATTTTCATATGAGATCTACATAAAACGAAACATGAATACACATTAAATGAGCTTACAATCAATTTGATTGCGCGCCTTTTAGTTAAAAATTAAAAAGTAAAATATTAAAATATTTGAACATTGGGCAGTATATTTGAACATTAGATGTTTACATCGAGTGCATCTATCCATGCTACTACATTGGGAGTTGCCAATTGGATGTCTGAGATGTCGCTATTGTATCGTCGAAGTGGGCACACTGTTGCAATGTGTTTTATGGTTTATTGTGGAGCTCCGCAGTCACATTGAGGGGACTCTGAGATTCCCCACTTGTAGTAAGAATCAGCACAACGTCCATGATTCGTTCTTATTCGGTTTAGTGTGGTCCAGGTATGACGTGGCAGATCGAAACCAGGTTGGGCAGAAGTCGGGTTAGTAATAGAAATGCCAGGAGTGTTGTAATCATTCCAGGAGGTGTCCCAGGCATCCAAGATATTAAAATTAGTTGCCAGCAGGTTGCTGGCAGTTTTATGTGGAGGCTTTCTTGACTTCAGTTGACAACTAGAGTGATCACCGTAATATTCGTGCAAGGGTAACGTGATGTTGTTGGTTACCTTTTTATGTTCACGCATGAGTGCATGCGAGCGTCTGAGTGCAGGTGGAACGATATTGCTCAACACAGGGAGCCAAGGTAAAGGAGTGGACCTGATAGTACCACTTATAGTACGCATCGCGGCATGCAGCTTGCAGTCAACTTTTTGAGTATGTGTGCTATTCAGCCAGACTGGTGCGCCATACTCAGCCACTGAGTAAACCAGACTAGGAGCAGTTGTGCGGAGGGTTGCTGGAGTAGCACCCCATGTCGAGCCTGCCAGTTTATGCAATATATTATTTCTCGTTTTAAGTTTTTGTGACGTATTCTCTAGGTGGAGCTTAAAAGAAAGAGTTCTATGGAGAGTAATACCCAGGTTCTTTGGCTGTTGATTGTATTTAATGACAGTGCCGTTAAATAACACTGATAGTTTGTGTTTTGCCAGTTTGTTGTTTAAGTGGAAACATGAACTCTCGGTTTTACTTAGATTAGGAAATAAGCTCCACGTTCGAAAATAGTCATTCATTATCGCCAGGTCAGTTGACAGCAAATCTTCCAACACACCCATGTTTTTGTTTTGAGTGGCCAGGGTCCAATCATCAGCGTACCCAAATTTCTTTGATGTTGGGTCAGGTATGTCATGGATGTACAAATTAAAAAGTAATGGAGCCTGCAGGATGGAACCCTGTGGCAAACCATTGTTAAGCATTTGGGACCTACTACAGGAATTATTTAGATGAACTTTGAATACACGATTACTCAGCATGTTGTTAATTAAACGTGAGATGGCGTTACAAGGTATTGCATTGAACAGCTTAAATATAATCCCAATTCGCCAGACTGTGTCATACGCTGCAGTGAGATCGATGAATATTGCGCCTGTTTTTAATTGTTTTTAGAAACCCAGCTTCGATCTAGGATGTTAAAGCGAGCAGTTGGTCAGTGCAGCTGCGATTGGTACGGAAACCAGCTTGTTCGACTGGGATTTGGTCATTCAAAATCGGTGCGATACGGTTGTATATGAGCCGTTCTAGCAATTTGTAGCAGGTGCTCAAAAGTGCGATTGGGCGATAGTTTCCTGGTTCATTGGATGGTTTACCTGGTTTAAGTATTGCTATCACTTTCGTAGTCTTAAAGTGTTTTGAAAGATTGCCAGTTTCTAGGATAATCGAGAAAAATTTGCTTAGCCATCGTTTTACATTTTTTCCCGCATTTATAAGAAATTCTGGAAATATGCCTTCGTAGCCCGCTGCTTTTCCGTTTTTTGTTTGTGACAGAGCTGAATCTAGTTCTTCGCTACTAAAATAGTTCGCATACTTCAAAAGAGACGAGCAATTGCGCTTCATTTCTCTTAATTTACGTTTAATTGTTCTCTTATGAAGGCGATTAATATAAGAACGAGACAAGTTTACGATATGATTTGCAATGTCCTCTGGATTTATTTCATTGTTGGCGCGAGTGATGGAGTTTGAGCCACCCAGTTTCCGAAGGAGACTCCATGCTTCCCTGCTTGAATGGGAAAAATCAATGTTTTCAACAGCGCTAATCCACTTTTGTTCCCTCGCGGCGTCCAGTGAGTAAATTAAGTCATCAGCCACGTCTGCTTCACCACTACTAAGGTACTCCTCATACAATTTATCGCTGTCTCTACTCCAGCCAGGAATGTATTCTTCACGGAAGCCTCTTGGGATGCATTTCTTTGCAGTTGAGATGATGGCTCCAACGAACCGATCATAATTTTTTGGAATGGGTGGGATCCAGCGAATCACTGCATCCAACTCCAACCTTTATTTATCCCAATCAGCTTTGTTAAAATTCCATCTAGATTGAGGAGTAGAGTTAACGAGTGGGATTTTGATTCCAACCTCAAGAATTACTGGACGATGTTGAGAGCGTGGAAAACCTTGTAAGACAGCCCTAGATATTGGAATAGGCTTACGTTGTTCATTTTTTGTGGAAAAACAAAGGTCGGGATTGTAATCACGTTGCCATCTAGCAGATCTAAAGGTTTTCATGTCTTTTGCATCATATACCAGGAACATGTTGTTATCATCCGCCCAGTCAGTCAGTTGAATACCATTGGGATTGTTGTTTGAGTAGAACCACTGGGTGTGATGGCTATTGAAGTCACCAGTATATATTGCTGGGTGGTGAAATAATGGTAGGGTAGCAGCTGGATATCCTGTATTAGGAGACTTGTATACGTTTACAATCTTCATGTCCGATATATCAACAACAATCAAAAGAATATCGTTGTCCGTCTGTGTAAATACATGGGTGCAGTTCATGATTTCTGACTTAACATACGTGGCAGATCCATATGTTTGATGGTAAATAGCACTAATTAGTTTGTAACCAGCCATTTTTCCTCTAGAGGTAAGTTGTGCTTCATCTGCTGCATGCGTTTCTTGCAGAATTACAACGTCGATGTCGAAGTCTTTTAATACTCTTTGTAGATGTTCAATTTTTGACTTGCTTATGCCTTCAATGTTCAATTGCAAAATACGGACTGAAGGTCCATGGTGCTGAAAAGTACCGTTGTTATTGTGATTTTGATTTTGGTTCATTTTTATTTTTTTTTTGTATCACAACCAAGAGTTTGAAATGAAATATTTGGCTATCAAGTTTGAATATACTATTTGCGTTAACCAGGGTGTAGCACGAGGAGCTTGTCTATTATCACACCCCCAAGCAGAGATAAAAAAATACATGTACTTTAACGAAAACTATATTAAAATCCTTAACCAAAACCGAAGTCTTGATATCTAAGAGCTGTGAGAATTCAGCCCCTCCATAGTTTTTATTTAATTTTTTATAATATTGAAAAAATTATGGAAATTTAGTATTATTTTCTACACATAATTCCAATATTTACATTTTTTTATTTCTGAATTTTGGTCCTTTAAATTGTATCTTTAAAATAATGAGGCAAATAGACGCTTCCTTTACAAATACAATCACACTCATTCATTTTCAATTAAGAACTTAAATAAACGAACGCTATCTTCATGTATAAAAATGTTTGTGGGGTTTGATGCGAAATCGATCGAAATCGTAAATAGTTTTTGAAGATTCAAAAAAGTTGTATTGAAAATTCAAAAAAGGTGTATAAAAGGTGTGCTTAGTATAGGGTATTGAAAAACAGGCTTATTCCTTCGGTCTGAAAGACCTAAGTATTACATTCATGAGCAAAAAGTGAAATTCTTACCCCCACTTTTTTTGGCATTTCTCGACGTTTTAGGACCTACTGATTCTAAAAAGGAAAAAAAAATGTATGTCTGTCTGTCTGTCTGTCTGTCTGTCTGCCGTCATTACCTACGCTGTAGGGAAAACCACTGGAGGGATTTCTAAAAATAGGTATACTCAACGGACAGGTCCGAAAGGACGCTGTGTTCGATAACTGTACCGGAAGTGTGTCAAAAAAATCATTAAGTGTGTCAAAACAAGGAAATTTGCATATTTTTGGCTTAAAAAACGTTCATTTTAAGTGATTACGAGTAGGAACATTGAATTTGGAGAAATCTTGATGGTCGGGATTGGTATGTGAGACCAAAATCTAGATTATTGCTTTATAAGTTTGTCAAAAAAATGTTGCCAAGTGTGTCAAAAGAAAGATTTTTATTTATTTTTTACCTAATTTTTTGGAAAAAAAATAAAATTAATTGTTTGTTTGAAATGAAGTTTTATTATTATTATTGAGAATTATGGCATTATGAGGTTGTCAAAAAAATGTTGTCAAGTGTGTCAAAAGATTTTTATTTAGTTTTTTACCCTTTTTTTGGAAAAAAATAAAATTGTTTCTTTGAAATGAAATTTTATTATTATTATTGAGAATTATGGATTATAAGTTTGTCAAAAAATGTTGTCAAGTGTGTCAAAAGAAAGGTTTTTATTTATTTTTTACCCATTTTTTTTAGAAAACAATAAAATTAATAGTTTGTATGACATGATATTTTATTATTTTTATAGAGAATTATGGCATTATAAATTTGTCAAATAATAATGTCAAGTGTGTCAAAAAATGATTTCATTTATTTTTTTAGCCAATTTTTTGGACAAAAAATGTAGCTGTTTTTATGACGTAAGTGTTATTGAAAATGAAATTAGACATGGCAGTTTTTGAATTTGTTATAGTTTTTGAAATATTTTTTAGAATTTTGAAAAAGTTTGTATTTTTGATTTTGTAATAATTTTTGCAATATTTTTAGAATATCGGCAAAAGTTTTAATTTTTGATTTTGTAAGAATTTTTGAAATATTTTTAGAATTTTGAAAAATTTTAAATTTTTGATATTATTATAGTTTTTGGAATTTTGAAAAAATTTTCAATTTGTGATTTTGTAATAATTTTTGCAATATTTTTAGAATTTTGGAAAAAGTATGAATTTTTAAGAATTTTTGAAATGTTGGAATTTAGAAAAAATTTAAATATTTGATTTCATTCTAATTTTTGGAATATTTTTGGAATTTTGAAAAAGTTTGACTTTATTTAATTTTTACAATATTTTTGGAATTTTGATTATAATTTTCTGGCATCGTATTGATGTTTCGTGTTAGTTGTGTAGTAAATTTTTAAACTGAGATAAAAAATGCTTGTACTTTAACAAAGAGTTATGTTTGATAGACATCGCTGTCCAAAACTAAAAACCATGTCCTCATAAAAGTTTTTTGCCGAAAACTATATCAAAATCTTTAACCCAGACCGAAGTCTTGATATCTCAGAGCTGTGAGATTTCAGCCCCTCCATATTTTAGGTGTAAAATTTAAGAGTAAGTAGTCTGTAAATAGTTTTTTGAGATTCTTATAAGATGTTAAATAGTATGTTATAAGATTTTGTATGAGTTAACAAGTTTATCGAGAATTAAAGTTCTTATTTGCATGCAATAAAGGATGAAAAGAACTAAAATAGGCTCATTTGAGTCTACTACTTAAACCGTAGTTAAAGTTCGACTCGGGTTAAGTTTTAGTTCGTTACGATGATGATGACAAGAATGCCGAAAAAGAATGAATGCTGTCGTAATATGGCATCACAATAACAACAAGCTATTGTTAAAGAGGGTGATCCACGTAATCTTGGAAACATAAACATGTACATGTATATTGTACATGTACGATTTCTTGGTGATTCTAATTGAACGGTTTTTTTCTTTGCATAGGACTTCAGGTTTATCTAGGTCGAACGTGTGTTAGGTATCACCTATGTGGGACGCTAATGCCGTCGTATAATCTCTTTTAGGAGTGTCAGGGGGGGTTTGTGTTAAATGGGTGGGGTTACGGGGAGGTTGTAGTAAATTGAGGATAGAGCTATTAGGAGGGACAGGAAGAGAAGTTTACTGTTTGATGACCGTAGGTAATCTATTTATTGCATTTGGTGTTGTTGTTGGGGCATTCATCTCTCTTTTTGAATCGACAGGGTGTTGGTATATCCTTTTTTCCAGATATTGGGATAATTCATCAATATAACAGCTATAGTGCAGTCCTTACAATTTATTTTATAGACAGTGTTGAAAGTTTTGTTTTTTGGAGTTAAATCCTTGAGTCTGGTGATAAATTTTTGGAGGCTCGTTTTTCTTGGTCTGAAAGTTGTTTGAATTTTATTGGTGGGTAGAAAGGTAGAAACTCTTTTCGGAGATCTTCGATTTTATTTGAAGATTATCCACAAAGATAAGAGGGGTAATGTTAATGAAAAGTTATTTTAGATAGTGTGGTTCTATCGCATATCGATTGTTACATCATTATCAGGAGTTAACAAAAGACAGTCTTTTATATATACCTGATGATGAATCAATCAAAAATGATAGAATTACTCCAATTGAATAATTTTTTCACGTAGGGATCAGTTTGTATTGATTTGTTATTTTTTTCTTATTTTTTAATCCAGGAGTGTGACAGCCCTGCGTATTCCAGTCCCTGCTATTGTCATATCAGTTAACGTGAGATATTACATACTACTGGCAATATTAGTGAGATATCACTAGCCAAAGTGGTATCTTAGGGGTGCTGTCGGGTGCTGTCGTATTTATTCAACGGTAGCACCCTCAATCTTAGCAAAAGAATAATCCTTGATGATGGAACACTGTTGCTTGCTTGAAGAAACGAGAAACGGGCTTTAATCATTGAGAAAGATAATGCGTCACATAATCATAGGATTATGCCACTAGCTGGATTATTGGTAACCCCATTTTAGTTTTTTTCCAGCAAATTTTTCAAACAAACTTGTGTTTTATCACTTATTCTATTTTTATTTTCTATATCCTATCATGAAATATTGGACTATGCCATATTTTATAAGATATAGGATTTATTGTTTAGTTATCCATTATTTAAAAAAAGTATAAAAAAACAAAAAAAAAAAAGATTTGCGTTCATTAACATCCTTAGAACGCATGGTGTTGTGGGACCTTGGTCTTAAATGGTAGTTATGTGTTGTTATGACACATATTGTAATGCCTACTACACAACACATTTTATTAAAAAAAAAACAACCATAATTATCGTAATATATTAAATTAAGTGTCAGTGTTATTTAGCAAAGAAGTTTATATTTTCAAAATGAATACTGAAATAATACTTTTGTGAAATTAAAACCTGAACTTTTATGAACAAATATGTCCAAAAATAAAATTTTTGCATCTCCATCGACAATGCTCACGTTACTCGATAGCATAGATATCAAGAATTATATCAAGAATAATGGAATGGACGTTTTCCAAAGATTGCTCAGATTGAGTGTTTTAAACAGAATTGCTAATAAAGCATCCTGTAAATAAAGTAACAAAATAGTCGGACAAGTGCGAATAAAATTCGCTCGCCAAGTGTACCGTGCATGTAAAAGAACTCAATATCAAAAATAAATGGCATAGAGTTGTGTTGTAAAGTCTTTATATTGCCAGACTATGGACGCATAATAGAATAAATGTTTAATCGTAGACGTCAATAGTAAATGTCAATCACATCAACATTGATCAAAAATGACACAAAAATTTTTATTTGAGGTTAAATCTTATCAATACTGTTATGTTAACTAAAGAAAGATTTAACCAGCTTTTAAATGTTATAAATTGTTAATATTTTTTCTATAAATCAGCGTCGAAATTTAGGGTGGTGGTAGTTTACATATAGTTAAAATAGTACTTTTTTAACCATAACTAAAAAACTGTGCATCGCAAAATTCTAAAAAAAATTGAATTGTTTCTTAAATTAGGTGCCCTTTCAAATGGCCTCCGACTCATTTGGGTCAAAAAAGAATTTTTTCCTCCTCCCCATTCCTATCCCCTAAAAACACACAAATATAATTATTTGAGACTTCGCTATAATTGTCATTAAAAGTTTACCAAACTTCCTGTCTGCACCCAAATGCAGAATGCACACAAATTTTTCTGTCAATCAGTATCGAAACTTAGGGGAAGGAAGAGTTTGAAAGTTTTACTTTTTTAACAATAACTCGAAAACTGTGCACAGCGAAATTCTAAAAAGATTGCATTCTTTACCCTCCTTACACCCATCCCCCAAACCCACAGAAACATAATTATTTGAGAGTTCGCTATGATTTTCGTTCAAAATAAAGCAAACTTGTAGTCTCTATGAATTTTTTCAATTTTTTTCTGTCAATCAGCTTCGAAACGTAGGGGTGGTGGTTTGAAATTAGCACTTTTTTGACAGTAACTCAAAAACTGTGCACCGCAAAATTCTAAAAATAATCGCAATGTTTCTTAAACTTTCAAACAACACCTCACTCGCTTAGGTCAAAAAAAGGTTCTTTTTACCCTCCTTACACTGTGTGTTTAGGGAACACACACAGAAATATAATTATTTGAGGGCTCGCTATGATTTTCGTTCAAAATATAGCAAACTTCCTGTCTCTGTGAATGTTTTCAATTTTTTCTGTCAATCAGAGTTGCAACGAAGGGGGGAAGGAGGGGGTGTTACGCCTGAAATTTACACTTTTTTGACAATCATTCAAAAACTGTGCATCGCAGAATTATAAAAAAATGCTGCAATATTTTTTTAATAAGCTGTTCTTTCAAATGACACCCATTCGTTTTTTTCACCCTTCCCCACCCAATCCTTTCAAAGAACAAACATATAATTATTTGATACTTCGCTATAACTATCGTTCAGATTTTATCAAACTTCCTGTCTCTGTGAATTTTTTCAAATTTTTCTTTCAATTAAGCTCAAAATCCAAGGGATTCAACAACTTTTTGTATCGCTTAGTTGACAAAAATTCAAAAACAATGCATTGCAAAATTCTAAATAAGTGACAGTGTTTCTAAAATCAAGCGCTCTTTCAAATGACACCCCATTTGACCTGGTTTTAAATGATGTCTTTACCTCTTCTCATACCCACCCCTTTAATAAATATAGTTATGAGTATTAGCCACTTTTCTATATTTTTCATTAAAAACCTACTCATTTTTCTATCATTCCAAATATATATTTTAAGATTTGCGATGAAGTGGGAGTTAACCGGGCAATAAAACATACAGAAAATGTCATTTTTCAAAATTATACAAAAAATTGTGAGGTGTAAAATTCCAAAACATATTTTTAAGGATTACTGAAATGAAGCCCTTTCATATGATACCCTACTCGTCTCCATAAAAAATGTACGTTCGCAAAGGCTTTACATCGTTCCTCTGTAAAACAAACCAACACAACTTTATTTATTTTTTATCCCACCATCTTGTGTGGATCGGTTAGTTTTATAAGCACCTGAAATTTTAAGTTCATCGGATTTATGGTTCAAAATAATCAATTTCATCAAAATAATGCGAAAAACACGTTGTAGTGTTCGGCATAAAAATTTGAACCATAAAAACGATCAAAATGGTATCTACGAAGCTATAGTTAAGCTAGGTGGTGGAATTTATAGTTAAACATGTTAATTTGATCGAAATCAAAAGTTTTTAAAGTAAATAACTTCCGAACATGTTTCCAAGCAGGTTTCCAAAAAAATTTGTATATAACGAAAACCACTTAAATATATTGAACACTTCGTCATTAGTAAATTCAATGACTATAATTCCTACGTAAGCTTACCATTCCCGATAGGACTTATTCTCGGACTTTGTCCGTTGGATCGACCCCCTGGATTTTGTCAGATTAGACCATCTCAATTAACGTAAAATTGTTTACTGTAACAGATCCTTATGTTAATGGTATAAGATTCTACTAAAATTGACAGATTTTGATCCGCGGACCAGGTTCGGCATAAGTTAAATTGATCGTATTTTTATGTCGGTGGACCACGGATCTATGAAAAAATATTTAGGAAACAATTTCGCTCAATAACAAACCTACGAAATTTAAAATGTCGGAAAAAGAAAATATAATTCTGTGATAGGGTTATTAGTTTGCTATATAGTTGTCAAAAAAAAAAATAAATTCTTTATTGTTTTATTATATAAGATAGAAAATTATTATTAGATAATTAAAATTTTAGAGGCTTACGTTTTTGAAAATTAATCAATATTACATCTTTTGCTTTATTCAATGGAATTCTATTAAATGTAATGGCGTCATTGAATTTTTGTAGGACAATTATCGGGGGTAATTATCAAGTTATATTGTGAACTTTTAAAATAAATTGTATTAAAAGATTTTTATAATTATTGATTAGCCCGTAATAGCCTTGGTAATTTTTCAATTGGATTTGTAATCCATCTCTAAGCTGAAGGATAATTTTCTGGACCTTGGTAAATTACTACATAAATTATTTTGCTTTATTATTATTTGAATTTAACCCAATAAAATTCTTTCGAAATGTTTGCAAAATACTATGTGAAATTATTACCATCTTTCAGAATTTTTATGAGAATGTTTTGACGATTGCAATGTGACAATCGTATATTTTTAGGTAGATTTCATATAAAAATCTACCTATTGCAATGGGCTTCATCTCGGAATTTCGGAAAAATTTTGGTGCCAAACGACTATGAATGATAAGCGGAGACGGAAAAACAAAAAAAAAAAAATGTATATATGAGCAATTTCACGCAAGTTCAGCAAATTTTTGGTAAATTTTGACTTGACCCCTTTTAATTTTGAGTATTTTTTGTTTATAGATAGTCTTTCATAAATAAAAATACAAGTTCTCTTAGATTTTTTTTTTTCGACCAGGGGTCTTCACAGGGTGCCCCTCAATTTTTTGTTATTTTGTGATGTGAGTGCATTTTGACGAGCGATTGTAGAAAAACTACTGAATCGATTTTCATAAATGATATGTCGTTGAATAGGTATTAAAACAAAGTTTTTAAAAATGTACATGTTAATTTTTTGAAATAATTTTTAACGTTTTAAACAAAATTGAAGCTTATTTTATATCTAACAACTTGTGAAAGTTTGGGACTAGCATCATTTTTTGTTTTAGAAATAAAATTCGTTGTGCATATGACTGTCGGGAATCAGTTTTTTTTGTTCTGAAGGAAAATTATAAAAATGGCGATTTTTAGATTCAGATTTTTTTTTTTATGTTAAATATCAAATATTTTATTATTAAATGAACTTTTGAAAAAGCAATTTCAGTCAAGTTCAGCAAAATTTTGCGACATTTTAATCGAAACACAATAATCGAAATATCTTTGGCAAACTCGGTCGTTGATCTGGCAACAATCAATAGTCATGTTTTGGTTGAGTTAAAATTGAACATATTTCAGTCACCCCAATTGGAAACTTTCAGGCTATCATTTACATTTATGGCAGAGTCTCTCCGGGCGGGCTTTATTCGTTCATGCCTTTTCCCTTTTAAAGATAGGAAAACAAATGACTTGTACAGTGTACTATCATCTGAAAAATTATTTATTGGGTTGCTGGTGATTTTAATTTAAAAGTAAAAAATTAAAAATAAAGTGGTGACAAAACTAAACCTTGTGGTACATCAGCGTTTGTTAATTTAGACGCAGAAGAAAAGCCATCAATGGATACCGAAATGTATTGGTCGGTGAGAAAGTTTTGAATAAACTACGCAACTGCGGGGTTAAATCCGTACGCTACGCGCTTGCTGATCAGGCTTGCAGCCCGGATTTAATCAAATGCAAATGCAAACGTAAAAGGAAAGGAGCGCATAAAAACACAAAAGCGCTTATTGCTATGTACATTAAATGAAGCTTATGTGGAGTTTAAAAATAAGTTTCCTGATGTGAAAATAGGATTTACTAAATTCACGTCCCTTCGACCACAAGAATGTATAAAATTATCCCAAGGAGTTCATAATGTGTGCGTGTGTACCATACATCAAAATATGAAACTAATGATTCAACACTCTAAGATGTCTTGGATTACTGATGCTGCTTTCCAAAATTATAAAACATTAATTGAATTTGTTTCATGTGGTAAATTAACAGAAGATTGTCATAATTTGAAGTGCAATGAATGTTCAAAAAAACTTCAACAACTGAAAAATTACTAAATGATTTTGACGTTAAAGGAATCCTTCAAGTCAAACATCAACAATGGAATACCACTGATCGATGCAATTTGGATACTTTAATAGAAACTGTAGAAGAATTTATGAAAAAATTTATTTACCGTTTACAAATTTTGATACCACACAACTTTATAGCAAAACAACAATCTACATTCATTGAGGAAAAAAAAAAAAATTTAGAAGCAGGAGAGTGCTTCGTTCAAGGAGATTTTTCTGAAAACTACGGCTTCATAATTCAGAATGCGGTTCAAGGCTATTATTATAATAATTCACAAGCTACTATTCATCCATTTGTCATTTATTTTAAAAGTGCCACAAGTGAATATATACAGCACCGAAGTTTTATACTCATTTCGGATATAAACGATCACAACAGTACTACAGTCCATCTTTTCATTACGAAACTTATTGAATTCATCAAAACGCATATAAATTCTAATATTACAAAAATAAAATATAACACTGACGGTGCACCTTCTCAATACAAAAATAAACATAACCTAATTAACTTATGCCACCATAAAGAAGACTTTAAGGTTGACGCTGAATGGCATTTTCATGCTACCAGCCATGGAAAGGGACCTTGTGATGGAATTGGTGGTACACTGAAGCGTGCTGCACACCGTTATAGTATGGTGAGCGAAGATAATATTATTGATACACCAAAAAAACTTTTCGAATGGGCTTTAAAATGGGAATCTACCATGAACTTTGGATACGCCGATAAAAATGAATATCAATTAACAAAAGAAAAATTACAAAATCGATATAAAAATGCGATTACTATAAGTGGAACTCAAAAATTTCATTCTTTTGTACCAGTAGATACTAAGACAATAAATGCAAAAATGTTTTCCAACTCAAAAGAAACTTTTGAATGTAAAATAAGTAAATAATTTTTAATAACTATATTTATTTTCACATATATAATTTGTATGATATTTTAAAAAGTTTATTCAATAATAAAATATTTGTAATTTAATGTTGAAAAACAATCCTTTACTTTATGATTCCATAATAACATAATACGAACATAATACTTCTCCAGTCAAAAGTTCCTAAATAGATTTAGTTGTTTATACGGCTTTTTTGTTTGCAGTCAAGACTGTCAAATTATTTTTTATAAGAGTGACAAGTGATTACTAAAAGTGACAAATAAACATTTCATTTTTTATGCCATCCAATACAAAGAAAATAATTGCAGAAGTGCTTTCCTATTCAAAAGAAACTTCTGTTTGTAAAATAAGTAAATCATTTTTAACAATTGTATTTATTTTATTTATTGTACTACATATAATTTTTATAATATTTTAAAAAGTTCATCTAATAATAAAATATTTGATATTTAACATAAAAAAAAATCTCTCAGTTTATAACGCCATTTTTATAATTTTCCATTAGAACAAAATAAACTGATTCCCGACAGTCATATGCACAACGAATTTTATCTTTAATACAAAAATGATGCTAGTCCCAAACTTTCACAAGTTGTTAGATATAAAATAAGCTTCAATTTGTTTAAAAAAAAAAAAAAAAGAGGCTATGCCATCTTTTTTTCAATTACACCGTTTTTTTCTATGTTACACCCGTTAAAAATTATTTCAAAAAATTAACAGTGTACATTTTTAAAAACTTTGTTCTAATACCTATTCAACGACATATCATTTATGAAAATCGATTGAGTGGTTTTTCTACAATCGCTCGTCAAAATGCACTCACATCACAAAATAACAAAAAATTGAGGGGTACCCTGTGAAGACCCCTGGTCGAAAAAAAAATTCTAAGAGAACTCGTATTTTATTTATCCAAGACTATCCATAACAAAAATTAATCAAATTAAAAGGGGTCAAGTCAAAACGATGTTGAATCTTCGTGAAATTGCTCATATATATATATATATATATAATATATATATATATATATATATATATATATATATATATATATATATATATATATATATATATATATATATATATATATATATATATATATATATATATATATATATATATATATATATATATATATATATATATATATATATATATATATATATAGTATATTATATATATATATATATATATATATATATAAATATATATATATATATAATATATTTATATATATATATATATATATATATTTATATATATATATATATATATATATATATATATATATATATATATATATATATATATATATATATATATATGTATATATATATATATATATATATATATATATATATATATATATATATATATATATATATATATATATATATATATATATGTATATATATATATATATATATATATATATATATATAACGATATGAGCTATAACGGAATTACCGGCACTCTCACGATTGCATTTCTTGACCTACACAAAAATTTTTTCGGTATACGTTGCGGCAAAGCATCTCTTGGACAAGTTCGCGAACTGGCCATATCCAGGTACAGGTTAAGTGGCTAGAGCTAAAAAAGTCGAAAAAATCTAGGGCGTTATAACTTCCGTTTGAATCATAATATTTCAATAAAATTTATCAATATTGAATATTTGAACATATTTCTATCATTTTGTCCAAATGACAACCTTGGCGTTCCAGGTTCCTGAAAAATAATCTGTTTTAAAAATTTAATAAACTTTGTTGTCCTTGATTTGGCTGAAAATAGCCAACTCACTTTTGAGTATGTACGCATACGTTAACTAGAACATAAATCTTTTCAAAATTTAAAAAAAAAATAGTTCAAGTCTAGAGGTTGAGACACCTAGGCTGTTAGAACGAAAACAAACGCAAACGGCCATGCCTTCCTCATTTTTGAGTTAATGTTATTTAATCTCATATTAACTTTTAGATAAATTTTTCAACTATAACCTCAGAGATTTTCAGCTTTCTAACCCAAGAGGTCTCAATGTAATTAGCATTAAACCTAATGCATGTCATTCAATTACAACAACAACTTTCATTAAAATATAAAAATATCCCATAGAAAAAATATAAAAAAAATTTCTTTTGTTTTTTTTTCAGTTTTTAGTTTTTTCGCAAAAATTTAAAAAAAAATTAAACAAAGCTGAGTCATTATTGTTTTAAATTAAGGAATATTTTCTTATATGCATATTGATTACACATTTACAAAAGTCTTCCTAAATTGTAGATATTTGAACTATTTGAGGTGTAAAAGTTGTTTGACAATTTTAGATTATAAATTATATGTGGTGGTGTTGTAGGTGTGACGTTGTGAGAACGTTTATTTGCTCTTTGGTAGATTTAATATGTTATTAAAAGTAGTTTTAACCAAATTAAATAAAACTGTTCCGAAATCGCATTGATAAAGTAGTTTCCCTTAATGTATTTAGTTTGGTTTGATAAATTTTTTGGATTATTCTGGACTTGAACTATTCTACTTAAATTTTTTATTTAAACTAATCTGACACATCCAATTCTATTTGTACACAAAGCTGTCTGGTCCCGAAATCTACCTATTTCTAGCGGATATACGTGCCGCTTGGACTTTTTTTTATTGGAGGGACTTACAGTTCAAGTAGCACTGCGACCTGAAGGTCTATTGAGCTTAAACTGATTGTGTAATTAGTCAGTCGTCGTCTGTGCCGTTACTGGTTGTATTCTGTCATCCAAGTTGAGACTTTTAATAAAATTTATTAGCTCAATTGGAGTGACGTTTTTTTGGAATGGAAGTGTTAGTCTTCTATGACTAAGTTGGTTGTATCTGTGCCAAGAGACAGGACAGCTGCAGATGACGTGTTCCATCGTTTCTGCGTCCGTGTAGTAGAATCTACACCTGTCGGAAACAACGAGGTCCATTTTGTTAAGATGGTGGTTTAATGGACCATGTCCAGTAACGCACCACGTTAAAATTCTTAGAGACTCTCTGTTTAAGTCAATTGTTTTTAAGGGTGAAACATGGAGGTTACCTAGAAACTTCTTGGAGTGTACCAGTCCCTCTCTGCTTCTCTATAATTTAGCATTTTGTTCCTGTTCCCATGTTTGGATTGTGCTTTTCAGCGAACTCTTGTCCATTCCGAAGCATGGTTCCGGTCCAAAAAACGTTTTATTGGCACCTTGCTTTGCTAAAGCGTCAGCGATAGCATTTCCTTGTGGCTAGGTAACACACAAGTGTTACTATATTATTGCAGGAGATTTTTAATAGATTTTAGTAGCATTCCCATATCAGTTTTGAATCAAAGCGCGTAGATTTTAGTGCCAAGAGTGCTGCTTGGCTGTCAGAGATAATATATATTTCAATATTTTGGTATATTTTTTCAGCACATAGCAAAGCGCAACTGCTAATGGCAAAAATTTCGGCTTGAAATATGGCTGTTGTGGTGCCTAAGGCAACCGTTTGTTTTGTTCTAGGACCAAACACTCCTGCTCCCGTCCCCATATTGGTACGAGAGCCATCTGTGTACCAGATGCTGGCGTTATGTGACAGTGACCGAATGTTATTTTTAGTACGATCTCTGGCCAATATCTTGACATCAAAGTGCCTGTCTAAATCTATTTTTTTTGGCAAACAATCCGAAATATGTTATGTATGCAGTTCAGCTTGTAATTCAGAAAGGATTTTAAGGCTTCCGGCTAGATTGTTTTGCGTAAACCCTTCTGTGAGCTGCAGTCTATGAAGGCTCAACACCGATACAGATTTTACATGTAGGTGCAATAGAGAAAGCTTTAGAAGAATCTCCATTACTGACGTTGGCGTGGTTTTGAAAGCACCTGTGGCACTAAGACACACAAGTCTTTGTATTTTTGTAAACATATTTTGAGCAGTTATTTGGCGCGTTTTAGGCCACCAAACTAAAACTGTATATGTTAGAATTGATTTTATAACACTTTGGGTCAACCAAAGTATCATTTTTGGGCTAAGACTTCATGTTTTCCCAAACAGGTTTCGGCATGTGAAGAAAACTTTGTTTGCCTTATCGGAGACATATTTCAGGTGTGAGTTCCAGGTTAGTTTGCTATCCAGGATCACACCTAATATCTAACCTCTTTTGATGTTTGTATTTGTTGAAACCTATTTACAAGAGATGGCGCTTATCGTTATCTGTTACTTGACATATGTATCTAGTCTTAAGTTGGTAATAACATGTAACTAGACTCTCACTGTGTATTTCAATAAAGCTTGACGTTGTCGAGATAAAAGTTATTTCGAGTCTATATATTAAAACATGTGTTGTTTGTAATAATTAAATACTCACCTTTAACAGTTAAATACTCTGCTTTAACAGGTTATGGGCCCAGATTGTTCGTTGTTTTAAGTGAAATAAAACAAACAAAAATAGTTTATTTTAATATATCAGCATTTGTTGCAAAGATATATGTTCAAACAAAACTAAAAGGGTGAGTTAAAAATTTTTTAAAATGGCTTCCAATAATGATGCTTGGGGCAGCATAGAAAATTTTAAAGGCAGCGAAAATTATCATACTTGGTCGTTTGCCATGAAAAGCTTATTGGATTTACATGGCCTTGAAACCACAATTGTAAATAAAGAAAATGCGACTGAGGACGCGGATAAAAATCGCAAAGCTAAAGCTCGAATTAGCTTATGTGTAGATCAATCACTTTACGTTCACATTCAATCAGCGTCATCAGCATTTGAAATGTGGGAAACATTAAAAAATTTATATCAAGACAAAGGTCTTTCGCGTCGAATTAGCTTATTACGACAATTAATTGGTACACAATTAAAAGAGTGTGAGTCAATGAATGACTATATTAATAAAATAATTGGTACCGCAAATAAATTAGATGGAATTGGTTTCCATATCTCAGACGAATGGCTAGGTTCTATTTTATTGGCGGGTCTAACAATCGAATACGATCCACTAATAATGACAGTAGAGAACAGTGCTGTTAAAATAAGCGCGGATACTATTAAATCAAAATTAATCGATTCTTCTTATAATCGAAATGAAAATGAAAATGTGTTTTTCATCAAGAATTCCCATAAACTTCAAAAAGGTCGAAAAAATAAAATCAATTACGATCACACAAAAATTAAGTGCTATAACTGCGGTAAAAAGGGACATCGGGCAAATGTTTGCAATGAAAAACAAAATAATGTCAAAGCAAATCCAGCGACATTTTGTGGAGTATATTTGACAAAAGACGCTATACCAAAACAAAATGAGTGGTATATAGACAGTGGTGCATCAAAGCATATGACACCACATAGTAGCTGGCTTAATAAATGTACAAAAACAGATATACCAGAAATTACAACTGCAAATAATAGTAAGGTTAAAGTTGTTAATGCTGGAACAACAAATATTGAGGTAAATGACACGAAAATTGAAGTTAACGATGTACTGTGTGTACCAGAGTTGTCTGTAAATTTGTTGTCTGTTTCACAAATTGTTAAAAATGGAAATTCTGTTATATTTAATAAAAACGGATGTACTATTTATGATAAATGTCAAAATTTCGTAATTAATGTGAAACCTAATAATGGCATTTATAAAGTTGAAGATAATAAAGAAATGAGTCTATTGTCGCATCAAAATAGTAAAATGGAATGTCCTATGCAGTAGCATCGTAAATTGGGTCATTTAAATTACACCGACATGTGTAAAATGAAAAATTCAGTTAATGGAATAGAATTCTCAGGCGGTTTAGAGGAAATAAAAAACTGTGAAATTTGTAAGTTTGGGAAACAAACCAGAAATCCATTCAGTACTAGTAAAAGTCGTGCTGAAAATTTGTTAGATTTGATCCATTCAGATATAAATGGACCAATGGAAAATAATTCTACAGGGGGTGCAAGATATTTTTTATTATTTATCGATGATTATTCTAGAAGAACATTTGTATATTTTTTGAAATCGAAATGTGAAGCATTTGACAAGTTTATTGAATTTAAACAACTTGTAGAAATGCAAACTGATCGTAAAATAAAAGTGTTTAGATCAGATAATGGCACCGAATTTTGCAATAAAAAATTCAACAATTTTTTCAAAAATAACGGCATACAACATCAAACTACAACGACATACACACCACAACAAAATGGCATCGCCGAACGTGCAAACCGCACAATTGTTGAGAAGGCTAAATGCATGTTGTTTGATGCTGATCTTCCTATGAAATTTTGGGCTGAGGCGGTAAACATGGCCACGTATATCAAAAATCGGTCAGTGTGCACAGCATTGAATAAAATAACTCCAGAAGAAGTATGGACAGGTAAAAAAGTAAATATGAAAGATTTACAAATTTTTGGATCATTAGTAATGGTACACGTTCCAAAGGAAAAACGTACCAAATGGGACAAAAAATCAACCAAAATGATTTTTCTTGGGTATGATGACAATACGAAAGGCTATAGGTGCATTGACCCTATCACCTTAAAAATTAAATTGAGTAGGGATGTTTTCTTTATTGAAAATAATAATAAATTTGAAATTAATGATAGAACTATATTGCAGACACAGTATCAAAACATCATTGCAGATATTCCAGATCCAGTGAGGGATTTGTCAGATATTCCAGATTCAGTGAGGGATTTGATAGAAATAACAGATTCAGGGAGGAGTAATGATGAACAAACAGAAATTATCACCTATGACACAGAATCTGAAATTTCTATATCAAATGATGAAGAAAATATAAATGGAATTGTTGAAGACGATCCATTATATATTCCTGATGAAACGTTGACACCAGTAGATATATCGTCAGAACCACGTCGTTCAACACGTTTACCAAAACTAAAACAATTTGATGATTTTGTTTCACATTCTGCAATGATCTGCAATGAAGAACCAATATCCGTCCAAGAGGCATTGGATTGTGACAATAAAACAAATTGGAAAAATGCAATGAACGTAGAGATAGATTCATTGCATGAAAACCAAACTTGGGAATTAGTTGATATCCCAAAGGGTAGAAAGCCTATAAAATCAAAATGGATATTTAAAGTTAAAAAAGATGACAATGAAGAAATTGTGAGATATAAAGCGAGATTGGTCGCAAAAGGATGCTCACAAAAATACGGAATTGACTATAACGAAACATATTCCCCAGTAGTACGCTACACTTCAATACGCTTTCTAGTTGCAATTGCTGCCAAATATAATCTTAAAATAGATCAGATGGATGCTGTGACAGCATTTTTGCAAGGGGATTTGAAGGAAGATATATATATGGAGCAACCAGAGGGGTTTAACGATGGAAGTGGAAAAGTTTGTAAACTGAACAAATCAATTTATGGTTTAAAACAAAGCGGAAGGGTATGGAATACAAAACTAATGAATACGCTTAAGTCATATGGACTTATTCAGTCAATATCAGATCCGTGTGTTTTCTATAACAAAGAACTGTCAGTTATCATTGCTATATATGTTGATGACTTAATGTTGTTATGGAAAAATAAAGAAGTTAAAGATAAATTGAAGAAATCATTATGTCATGCTTTTCAAATGAAAGATATGGGAACAGCGAAGAATTTTGTTGGACTTCACATCACGCAAAATGATGATGAAATATGTTTGGATCAAAGTTAATATATTAATGATATACTTCAAAGATTTAATATGATTGAATGCAATCCAATATCAACTCCAAGTGATCCAAACCAGAAACTTTCAATTGAAATGGTTCCAAAAGAAGCCAGTCACAAATACGAAATGAAAAAAATTCCATATCAGGAGGCAGTGGGTAGTTTACTATATCTATCACAAGGAACCAGACCGGATATAGCATTTGCCGTAAATGACGTCAGTCGTTTTAATACAGATTACGGTGAACCTCATTGGAAAGCGGTGAAAAGAATATTTCGTTATCTTAAAGGTTCAATCTATCAAAAATTAAGATACGTTAGAAATAGAAGTTCTAATTTGATAGGATACTCGGATGCAGATTGGGCGTCCGACATCGATAAAAGAAGTTCCTGTACAGGATATGTTTTTAAACTATGTAACGGTGCAATTTCATGGGCAAGTAAACGTCAACCAACAATAGCTTTGTCCAGTAGTGAAGCAGAATACATGGCGCTCTCAGCCACAATTCAAGAGGCCATGTGGTTAAAATTTTTTGGACAAGAACTTGATCCGGATTTAAATAAAACTATGGAAATTAAATGCGATAATCAAAGCGCAATATTGCTTGCTAATAATGCAGTTTTCCGAGCAAGATCAAAACATATTGAAGTTAGGCATCATTATATACGAGAAAAAATTGCTGATAAAATTGTTTGCGTAACTTATACACCAACTGAAGAAATGGTTGCTGACAGTCTTACTAAAGCCGTGCCAGGACCTAAGGTCGTTTTCTGT
The DNA here is from genome assembly GCA_963693315.1 of Diogma glabrata. Taxonomy (NCBI): domain Eukaryota; kingdom Metazoa; phylum Arthropoda; class Insecta; order Diptera; family Cylindrotomidae; genus Diogma; species Diogma glabrata. Next base: position 92,801 of record CAVNZG010001207.1, read on the forward strand.
AATACCAACATGGGTCTTATAAATAACTAAAAACATTAAATTATATATCTAAATTTTGAATTAAACATTACATTGTAATAAGTAGATATTAATTGAATTAATGTATCATTTGAATTAGATTAAATTTAATGAGTGAGGGTGTTGAAACCTATTTACAAGAGATGGCGCTTATCGTTATCTGTTACTTGACATATGTATCTAGTCTTAAGTTGGTAATAACATGTAACTAGACTCTCACTGTGTATTTCAATAAAGCTTGACGTTGTCGAGATAAAAGTTATTTCGAGTCTATATATTAAAACATGTGTTGTTTGTAATAATTAAATACTCACCTTTAACAGTTAAATACTCTGCTTTAACAGTATTGAATTGCCGTTTAGAACAGGAGAAATGAAATTAAAGTTTCTCCTGATTGTGAAAACGACAATGCTTGTTTTTTGGGGGTTGATCGACAGTCCCAATCTGTTGCACCACTTTGATACAATATTAAGAGCTGTCTGGGTTCAACCAGCGACAATGGAGTCATGTTTCCCTCTAACCATGACTGCCAAGTCGTCGCTATAGCCTGCAGTTTTGAAGCCGGAATCATTTAGCTTAGTGAGGAGATCATTAGCCACCATTAGCAAAAGCAGTGGAGAGAGCACGCCCCCTTACGGGCAGCCTCTAGATGCAGTAACAGTCACTGAATAATCACCTAGTGTAGCCGTTATCTTCCGACTCTGTAGAATCTTGATAATCTACGCAATGATAAGCAGGTTTATATTTTTCTTTGTGGCCATTTCAATGATGGCATTGAAGTGGACATTGTCAAAGGCTCCTTGTATGTCCATAAATGTACATACAAGTGCCTCCTTATAGTTTAGGGTGCTCTCTATTTCTTTCATTATTTTGAGTTTGCTTTGAACAAACGCATGAGATATGGAAGAATGATTGTTAGACCCTTTTGCAAAAATACCGGAAAAATTCCATCACCTTCTGGAGATTAATACGGACCGAAGGATTCTATAGCCCATCTCGCTTTGTTGCGGGTGAAAATTGTGTTGGCTTAATGATATGCAGTACTTTTAGTTGCAGGATCTAGCAGATGTACGTCTTCGTTGGCATTATCTTCCGTGCTCCATTCTATTGAGCTCGGAAAGTGGGTTTGAAGTAAAGTATCTAGTGTCTCAATGCACCTGGTGGTATACGTACCATTTGGTTTGCAGATTGAGCCTAGAGGGTTTGTGTGATCAGACGACATCAATTTTTGCAGTTGAGCTGCAGCAGGCAGATTATCTATCGTATTGCAGAGCTCTTTCCGACTATTTCTTTTTGATGGTCTGAGTTCTTTATTATAATTGGTTAGAGCTACTCGGTACTCTATCCAATTGTTTGTTGTTTTTTGCTCCGTTAAAGAGCTTGCGAACTTTATTCCTTTTCTTCACTATGTTACCATTCTACAAAGGTACATCTCTGCATATTTTGAATTGGGTTATTGGAGTATTAAGGTTGTATGCTTCTCTGATAATTTCTTGCAAATTATTTGCTGCAGAGACAAGCTCAAATGTAGAGTTGATATTGCCGCAACTATTTACATTATCATAAAGATATGTTGTGTAAAGCTCCCAGTTGGTTTTTCTCGGGTTTCTAGAGTACTGGATACTCTTTGAGTAGTGTTCTATGTTGAAACATATATAAGCATAATCAGACATAGAAGCTTTCTTCGAAACATACCAGTTCTTGATATGGTTAGTAGCGTTTATGTTAGTTAAAGGAAGGTCAAGGATCTCATTTCTGATTGCGTTTCTAAAGATAGGCTTACTACCTTTGTTTGCAATAAACATATTGTTTGTATACAAAAAATGAAGCAGATGCTCGCCTTTTGTGTTAATGTTACTTCTTTCCCACACGGTGTGATGAGCGTTAGCATCACACGCTATTATGAGGTTATAGTGGTTATTGTTGCAATACTTGATGAGTTTCCCTACCACTTCTGATGGTGTCTCGTCCTCATCCCGCGGGAAGTATGCAGAAGCCAAAATGAATTTACGAAATCCACCTTGAGGTAGATGAATTTCTATCTGGACCGTTGTAAGATCTCTACAGATAAATTCATTCAATGGAAATATTTTCAGATATTTGTTGAAAAGAATCACGGTTCGCGGTCTTTCCATATCTGAGAAATAGATTAGTTTTGTATTTTTGTTTGACGATAGACCTTTTAATATTTTATTGTCTGCCCATGGCTCCTGTATTAACGCAAGATCGTGAGCATTCTGTTCAATTAACCGGTTCAAATTAAGTGAGGCCATTTTTGATCTGTGCAGATTAATCTGAACGCAACTTAATTTAGGTACTAGAGATTTTTGTCTATATCGTACAGGTGTTCTGTCTGACTTAGATTAAGCTGGTGAATCAGACATTACCCTAGAGTCAGACATGGTTTGTGTACTATCCGAATTAGGATAAGCTAATAGAGTCAGGCATGGCACGTGTGCTGTCAGATTTAGGATAAACTGATAAATTAGGCATGATCCTATAGAGTAGGACATGGTGCACAGTTTTATTGTATATATATATATATATATATATATATATATATATATATATATATATATATATATATATATATATATAAATATATATATATATATATATATATATATATATATATATATATATATATATATATACATATATAAATATATATATATATATATATATATATATATATATATATATATATATATATATATATATATATATATATATATATATATATATATATATATATATATATATATATATATATATATATATATATATATATATATATATATATATATATATATATATATATATATATATATATATATATATATGTATATTAGGGTGCTTTTTTTTTGGGCGACAATTCTTTTTTTCTGGTGCCCCACCGAAATTTTGTTGGAAATACTCAAAAAAACGTCCTCCTAAAATATGAGCTCTTAAAATTAATGTTTAGCACTCGGCCTTTGCGTTTGAATATTTTCCATACAAAATACATGTAAACTTTAGTGTTTTTTAAAAAAAAAATTACAGCTCAGCGGCATTTTATACTATTTCAAAATGGAAAAAAGCAACTAACTCAGGATTAAATTATCTACAAAAACACTTATGGAGATGTAACTGTAACTTACACCGGTGACACAGTACAGATCACTAAAGTCAGTTTTATATGAATTTCTTGTTCTTTTGTTTTTATTTCATAAATGGCTAAAGCTACAGGAAAAATGTCAATAACAAAGTTGTAGTTAATTAAGTTTCCTACAAAAAACTCAAAACAACTGAATCTCTATGATTGATATTTCTCGAGATAATAAACATTTATTATTTTAGAACTTGCGGTCTTCATAAATTGATGACGAAAATCTCTTAAAACATCCCTTTTAATAAAAGCTTATTATCTCGAGAAATATCAATCGTAGAGATTCGGTTATTATGAGTTTTTTGTAGGAAACTTAATTAACTACAACTTTGTTATTGACATTTTTCCTGTAGCTTTAGCCATTTATGAAATAAAAACAAAAGAACAAGAAATTCATATAAAACTGACTTTAGTTATCTGTACTGTGTCACTGGTGTAAGTTACAGTTACATCTCCATAAGTGTTTTTGTAGATAATTTAATCCTGAGTTAGTTGCTTTTTTCCATTTTGAAATAGTATAAAATGCCGCTGAGCTGTAATTTTTTTTTTAAAAAACACTAAAGTTTACATGTATTTTGTATGGAAAATATTCAAACGCAAAGGCCGAGTGCTAAACATTAATTTTGAGGGCTCATATTTTAAGAGGACGTTTTTTTGGGTATTTCCAACAAAATTTCGGTGGGGCACCAGAAAAAAAGAATTGTCGCCCAAAAAAAAAGCACCCTAATGTATATATATATATATATATATATATATATATATATATATATATATATATATATATATATATATATATATATATATATATATATATATATATTTCTAACGAGAGATCTTAGAATTTCTCATAACTGACATATCTGAACAAAACATTCGCAAAACAACATTATTCAAAATTGTAAAAATGTCAAAGAACCTTAAATATTAACTTCACAAAGTCAAAATTATGTCAAAAAGTGAGAATAAATTGTGTTAACAAATATCGCTTGTTTTTTTTTATAAATGTTTTTGTTTCGTTACTTTGTATGAGCAATTATTATTATGCCTTAGATAAAACTCAAAATATATTAACATTAATTTAAATTTATCACGCAATATTACCAAAAAAAATACTTTTGAGCACATGCTCGTCTAAATAAGTCGTAAGACATTTCTAGGTCATCAAAACAGTTTAATCAAAATTTTTACACGAATGTCAAAAACATGTATTTAGAAATTGTGAAAATTTGTCAAAAGTATTATTTTGTAAATCAAACAAAAATGATTCAATACAAAACAAGTTTTTACCAGTTTTCTGTATAAAAGTATTTTAGTGTGGGAAATGTGATAAAGGCACATCTACCGAAAGAAGGTTGGGTAAAAGTTTTTATAAATAATAGATAAATTAGTTTGAAACATGTTCGACACATAAACAACAAGTCAACGAGCCAAACCAAAAAACAGAATCGGTTATCCTTTTAATTCATGCAAAATTTATTAACTTCATCCCACTGTTTTATAATATAAAAATCTAATACAAAAAAGGATTATTTTAAAGACGTTTATTTTACCTTTTTTAAATTTTACTTTTCCATTATAAAAACAACTGTATTTTTTATATCCATTAAATTTAATCCTTTTTTTAATTCCAGATTAATAAATAAAACATTTAGTCGAATATATAACCATTAGAGCAGCAAAATGTCTTTAGTTACAACGGAATATAGTTTATTATTGATAACAACACTATGGTTTATTCTGTGCGGTAAGTAGATTTTTCCGTATTCGTAATTCATTTTAAAATATGACTAACGCAAAGCATTTGAAAAAAAAGAACGGTTTGCATATCCTGTTATATAAATAACAAAAAGTGTAATATTTTATTCAACATTTATAACCTTACCCTCAACTCTATACGTTTATGATATGTTTATATTTTATTTAATTGCAAATCAACACATTCTATTCAAACATATAAATAACAATTTTCATTAACTCTTACATATATCATATTCATGATGTTTCACCTCTACCTTTCCATAAATATAAATCACAATTGTATATTTATAACGATGAAAAAAGGGTTAATTCCTTTTTCATTTTTCATTATAAAACAAAAAAGGGACAACCTAGCAGAAAATTCAAGCAAACCTTAAATCTAAAGGATAAATTAAAGAAAAACCTTTACTTCATTAAAATCAACAACATTCATTTTCCCTCATTAATAAATAACAGCATGGTTGTGCGGTTGATTATTGCTACCCATTTATACATAATATAAAAGAAAAAAAAGTGACACGAATAAAATAGTACAATAATAGAAAAAAGTAGAAAAACCACAACTCGATTATAGGTTTTTAATGGATTACAACAAATATTTTAACAACTACAAACCTAAAAACAAATAACATGAACATGAATTTTTATTGTTATTATTATTGTTGCGGAGTTTTTCCTTTTTTTGTTGTTGTTGTTGTTTGAATTAAAATTTAGTAGACTTACCTAAATTTTTGAAAATTTTGTAATGGATGAAAATTTAAAATTGGAAACGAATATCACTTAAAAGGAAACAAAATTAAATGTGAACGAGATTACTTTTAACTAAACAACGTAAAATTGTATGTCAGTCTGATTTTCAGACCAAGGTGAACTTCGGTCTCCACGACATGGATTTAATTAAACTAACGACGTTGGACAAATTTTTTTAGACAAAAGCTCAAAGAGAAAACTTTCATCCATGTTCTGAAAACCATCGCCAAACCAAGGCTTGACTCCGATAGGATCTGGATCTGGTAATTCAGACGTCAGCCAAAAATAAAAATCTTGAGACAAATGTTTCTAAATTAATTGATGGCAATGCTATTTATTTAAGTGGCACTATTCAGTTTTAAATATTTTGATTTGCTACATAAAAAAATAACCGAAGGCGTGCTCACGGATATTACTGCTTTCTTTAAAACCAAAGTTCTCAGGCAATAGTTTTCATTTAACATTGCAATGATTTTGATGCTTTATTTCGCCATAAATCCAACACACTAGCAAGCGATAGAACAAAAGAAGTCAACTAACATAATTAATATTGTTACAATTCCACGATTTATATAATTTTTCTACAACACTTAAGAGCATTAATTTAACAACAAACTACATCGTGTTTCCATAAACTGCAGAAGAAAGAGAAAATAAAATTTATTTAACATCACTACTATTCAAATATAATCATTATCAAATAATTCATTGTAAAGCAGTTTGAGTATAAAAAAAAATGTATTAGTAAGAGTATACAAGGACTATTGGGAATTCGTTATATATTTGCTATATTCGTTATATGATTGATGAAGATCGAAAATCTTTTAAGAAACAAAACGAAAAATAACTTAAGCTTTGGAGAACGAGAAAAATTTGTTACAGACTGCGAATTGTTAACAATGTGTACATAAAATATTGTGAAAATTAAAATTTGTGCATGGTAAAAATATTGCGTGTGGTATGCCAACGCTGTATTTAGGTAAGCTGGGAATTTATTACAATCAACCATTGGCATTTCTGAAGTTGTTAAAGAAATCATTTTGTGCAGAAATATTATTAATGTTTTGTTTCCTTGCGATCTAATAGCGGCATGGTAACGTGAATAAAACCTGCTAATCGCCTGCTACTGTGAAAAAATCAGTCGCCTACACTATTATCAACAATAATAGATAGTGTTAAGATAAAACCAGGCGCATGCACTATTGACACTAAAGACTATTAAATGCAACTTTTTGGTGTTGATGAACTTGAACCAAACTTTTTTAATCTATTTTTTGAAAAAATAAATAACTAAACTTAAAAATATATCATAATTTCTATTACATATAAAAAATAACATAGACCAATACTTCATGAGTCATGACATTATAGAGAAAATAAAAAGTCAATTTGTTTTAAAACCTTGCTAGCAAACTAAAATGGGCAAACTAAAATTTTAGCTAGTGGTATAAGCTAGTGTCATATTCCTTGATCCACAATGATTAAAACCCACGCAAAGAGTTAATTGAAGGCTAGTTTCTTCGGTCAATCAAGAACATGCTATCTCCAAGAAATAAAACACAAAACTAAGACAGAGGGTGTTACCGTTGACTGAATACAGTTCTTTTTTCATCGCCCCAAATAAAATCACCTTGACTGTTTTATGCTTGTCACTTTTTAGATCAAAAATCAAAAAACAATTTACAAATCAACAAAAACTGATGCCTCCATGCGGACTAGATGAAACCAGCCGTCTCAACTATTTATATTATAAAAACCAAAGAAAATACTCGAAATCTAGATGTTTTATTTTTAGTGATGGATATTGGTAGAAGAGTTTTGTTTAATCTTTGAGATCGCAAACTTGTTAGGAATTTTTTTGCTCTACTTTTACTTCAATTTAACCCAATGAAATTCTCTAAAATGAAATGACATCATTCATTTTGCCACATTTTAATTAAACTAATAATAGTGAGATTATTAAATAATCAATCTATATCCCAGTTGATTATCACGCAAATTTTATTTTTTCTTACAGAAATATGTATTAATAGAATTATAAATTAATAAAAGCCTTCAAATAATATTTTTTGACTAATCTAATTTTTTCCCTTTATAATATTTTTATGATTGTTTCTTTATTTTCAATTTTCAATATAATTCATTTTGTTGAACGCCTCGATAGATTTACAGTAGATCAGAATAAAGAAAAACAATTCACGTATCATGTATAAAACATAAAGAATATAAATAAATCAATAATAGCAAAAAATTTTCTAAATGAATTCCGTTCGAAAAGTGATACATTCTTATAGTTTTTTGAAAAATTCGTTCTATAATCAATGAACTTGCTTTCGAAATTTTCGCAAAAGACTATTTCGAATTATCACCGCCCTTGAGAAATTGCTAATGAAAATCGTCATAAGCAGACAACAAAGTACGAGACAGCTCCACAACTAATTTTATTATTGAAATTATCAAAAAATTTTAAAGGTCAAGAAATTCACTCAAAAGAGTTGAGTATTATTTTATGAGGAACCGTTACTAAGTTGACTTTTGTGGTGTAAAATCTGACCGAAACTTCATATACAATACGCTGCATAATATTTTATAGATATAAATTAGTGGATTATACTTAGATGTAACATTAATACGATGAATGAACTTTTTATATTAAACTTGAATTCAACTGACTTTATGTCCATAAAGAGTTCTTTAGCGTTCCAGTGGATACCTTCTTCTCGTGTTGTTACATTAAGGCTTTAGTTCCATGTTGGAGACAGCATCCTTCTACGTCACTTTTGGGATCTTTGAGGTAAACCTTGTTTGCTTCGATCCCAAATTGATAGGGACAATCTTGAAAACGGTAGCCAAGGTATTTACAATTGCAGCAAACAGCATGGTTGTTACAATCATGAAGTGGCTAGGTTTTTGAGGTTGTCCAAGTCTCCATGTTGGTTCTCGCTGTCTGGAGTCGATGAAAAGCCTCCATTAATTAATCTTGTTCCAACGTTGAGTGTGGAGAGTTTTGGGCTTCCTTTCCGGATGGAGTAAGTTCATTTATTTTCAAACATGGACGGTTTCGGGAAGATGACGTAACGTATCTTTAGCAGGTCCTTTTTAATTTTTCCAAGCTTAAGAGTGGTAATGACAGGTAACATTTTGGAGGTCCAAATTTGTTAACCCCTCCAATCAAATATCAAGGAACTAATGAGTCCAATTCTTGCATAGGTATCCCATCTCGCCAAGCACATGCTTTAATTCTTAAGATAAACAAATTCTCATCCATCACATGACCATCTCCCAAAAAAATATGTTCCACTTGGGATCATATCGTCTTGATTGATGACGTTGGTATACAAGTTGTCAGGGAAATTTAAACCCCGGTCATTAATTGAAACAGCAAAATTCACTTCTGTATGGATTTTGCATTTGAATTTTGTAAGGATTGCTTTCCCAACCTAGCATTTAGCAAATTTTCGGTATGTCTTTAGTCGGTGGACTAGATTCAAGCTCAGTACGGATACACCCACAACAAATTTACGACTTACCTTTGACTGAAACGACCAATCTGCCATCCCACACTACTTTTCTCTCGTAGCTTACACTAACACATCCCTCCCCTTACATCCATCAATAACAATTCAACAATATCAAATTCAATGTATATATATTTAAATAAAAA